>VUQG01031491.1:0-27065 GCA_015106755.1 Etia nguti | reverse complement strand
CAGGTCATTTGAGAGTTGTTTTGAGACCCCCATGTTGCTACTCTTCAGAGAAAATTAAAAGAGGAGGGAAACTTACAATTGACCCCCTTAAATACTCTTTCTCATTATTGGATTCACCTGTGTATGTAGGTCAGGGGTCACTGAGCTTACCAAGCCAATTTGAGTTCCAATAATTAGTTCTACAGGTTTTGGAATCAATAAAATGACAACAGTGACCAAATTAATGCACCTGCCTGATTTTGTTTAAACAATTATTGCACACTTTCTGTAAATCCAATAAACTTCATTTCACTTCTCAAATATCACTGTGTGTGTCTCCTATATGATATATTTAACTGACATTTTTTTATTGTAACAACCAACGATTTATACAGGAAAATAATGACTATTAACAAGGTTGCCCAAACTTTTGCATCCCACTGTATCTGTTAAATTGTTGCTCAAATTAATGCCAATTAAAACAGTGCTTGCTTTAACAATGCTCTTCTTTCAAAACTTAGTCTTTTAGTATCCAGGTGGGCGAATTGGTGCTATGTGGTGCAGGAGAGGCTGGATCTTTAGATAAGAGGTCAGTCAGTGATGAAGGCAATGCAGCATGGTGGTGTGGTGGTTAGCACCACTGTGGTATGATTTGTAGGGACTACCCCACCTCGTGCTTGATGATGTGATGACGGGAGAACATGGACTGCCTCTCATTTTTGTGCAGTGGACATTTTAAACTGTTTTTCATGAACACTTATACATTATACAATGTTATGTGTCGTCATCTAGATATAAAATATGCTCTGAACGAGCATGCAACAGTCCCATGTAACTCTAATGTAATCATATGTATTATTTTTTAAGATTAGTCTATTTAAAATGGTTTTTGACAATTTGTTATATTCCTGTATTTAGTATTGCAATCAATGATAATTTAGTATGCATTATCTTCCAGCTAGCATTTGATTAATGTTTTATACATGTTTATTACATTTTTAGTGTTTACTTTTAAATATTAATTAATTATTGTTTTTGAAACAGGCAGTTTAGCATTTTGCATAATTGTTTCCAGTTCATCATCAGAACACTGTTTTTTAATGAGACATTAACGTGATATTAAAAAGGAATCAAGGCAGTTTTGCATTTTGAAAATACAGCTCTCAATCCTATGCATTACGGCTTTCATTGGTTATTAACATGGTATTAAGTAGAAAATGGTTGTTTTGCATTTCACAGCTCTAATTCCTGCTTACTACACAGGAACTACCGCACATACTTCTAGGTAATCATCATGCATCTTGAAGTTTGCTTTCATCGGTTATTAACATGGTACTAAATAGAAATATTAGAATTAATTATGTAATTAACATTATATCTCCCTATTAGTGATCACTTATTTAATTGATTAGCAACATGACTGGATATTAACTCTAGGTAATTTCTTTCCCCGTTTGATAAATGGGAAAAGTCCTAAAAAAACATTTGTGAAGAAAAAAGAACTATTACAGAGATCCTTTTAGTGAAAATACTGTATGGGAAAAACAATGTTAGTGCACAGGGGGTCATCTGATTGTTGGGGTTTCATTCTGATAATGTAGGGTCTTTAGACTACAATGAAAAGCACCTTGAGGCAAATGTTGTGAATTGGTGCTATATAAACAAAGATTAATTAAATGATAAAATTATAAACATCCTAAATATTTTGGTAATCAACTATGTTTGTAAAGTCTTATGGAGGAGATTTCTTGGCAAACCATCACAGAGATGGACAGCTTCATGGATCCTTGTTTTTTTCAAGGTGATGTTGTCAAGTTTGATGAGAATGTGGTGCAAGGAGGGTATGCATTACTGGGGATGGATTTAATAAAAGCCCTGAAATAGACACTCATTCATGATTCCACCCCCTGGTATTGACCATGCTAACAAAGCCAGACTGTGCTTCCACTGGCCGTGTTGCTTGGTTTGTGCACAAAGTTCAAATATGTGAGGATACTGTGCGGGTACAGCAAAACTCTGACGGCTTCTTTTTACAATACGTGAAGCAGTGTCACATGAACTGGAACTGCTTCTGAGGGAGGGCATTATTAAATACACAGATGTCTCTCCCTGGATTTCTCCTATTGTGGTCACAACAAGAAAAGACAGCAGACCAAGGCTGTGTGATGATTTAAGTGAACCTAATAAAGCTTTTGTTGCCGACAGCCACCCCTTGACCCACAGGGACGAGCTTTTGAGTGAGCTCAGGGCTGCTTCTGTGTTTTTCCACCATAGATCTGGCCTCTGCATACTACCAACTTGTACTGCATGAGGACAGTCATTACCTCACTGCTTTTATCACAAACAAATGACTTTTCCACTACTGCCATGTTCCTTACAGTTTGGCCTCTGCTCCATTCCAAAAAAATATTGTGCTTAAAGTTCTACCCAGCATGCATAATTATTTATGATGTGACTGTTGCAGGATTTTCTCTACAGGACACGATGAACGCCTGCGTGCTGTTCTCCAGCATCTTACAGACGCAGGTCTGACACTCGACATGCAAAAATGTTAATTTAGACAGTCCAGCCTCAGATTTCTAGATCTCCAAGGACGGCATTCTTCCTGACACAGATCACAGCGCAGCCATCCATGATGCCCCACCACCATATGATCTTGCATCTATGCGTTCCTTTCTGGGATTAATCTCTTACACTAACTTTGCTACAGTAGTGGAACCAATGCGAGCTGTACTGAGACATGCTGCTGACTCTGGGTCCACATAGACTGAAGGGGCTGATCGCAGCTTTTAAGGTTAAAGGCTTGTGTAGAAACAACTGGTTTTGTACTTTGAAATGTCATTTACATGTGATAATTTTGTTATACAGTAAATTCAACTGTAAGAGTTATAGAATACCTATTTACTGCCTAAATTACTTTGTTGGTTTTGAGTACTTAAATAACCGCTTAACTTGAAGTTATTACAGTTAAGGTTATGCTTATGACATCATATACAAAGACAGTTAACTAAGGTTAATGTTCATCAATGTGTTTTAATGGATACATGCAGTTTTTCAAGTAAGAGGGGAATGTTGTGTTCACCACTAGGTGGCCTTTTAGGATGAGGCTGAGCTCTGAGGGACCAGAGAATAAGAGCAAATGTGTGGGGAAAATGCATCCCTTATGCTGCTGTACTGGAACTAATCGAGTGGCTATTAAAGCTGTTAAGCGGAATTCTTGTCTAATTGCTGTTTCTGCTTCATGCTGACTTCCAAACTTAACACTATGGATAACTAAAAGAAATAAAGAATTTCCCATCTATTTAGTTCTCCTGTAATTAGACTGTTCTGTCAAGCTATCTGACAGGGAACTGAAACTTTGAAGCCCTGCATGGTCCAAACCCCTAAGACCCAGCAGAAATACAGAGCAAAGTCGATAAGTAGAGCTGTAAGAGGACATGGTGAGTACAGAGCCATGTCCTTATTCTGAACAGGCAGCATCTCTGCCCTAAAATGACCATTGGAATGTCATACACGTGGGGCATAAATAACTAGGAGTGGCAGCAACATGCAAGGCCCATTCTGATTTGGTTTCAGAATCCTTTATTGTCATACATCACAGATGCACTGCTGTTAGAAATGAACAAGACAACCAATAATCACAATAAAAACAGGACCAAGTTAAAAAGACTATAGTGCATCTGTCTATTAAACAGTAAACAATAAAAAAAAAAAATGAGGATGGTATTGCACATGTGTAGAACATCACATAAATGCTTGTTGAAACTCGTCTTTATAGGGCATGCTTTTCAGGAACAAAGTAAATGGCTCTGGTCCTGCAAGAGAGTATGAAGAGGATTTTTACAACACGCACCCCCACCCCCAAAACTAGCCCTCTTATCACTGTCAAAGGGGAGACTGGGGGTGGCTACATGCCAGACACAGTTCCCTTGCCAGACACAGTGGATGGGTACAAACGCTTGGCACAGTGTGGAAACAGATTTGCCAACAGCTACTCTGGCAACCATCGACTCTGAAGGTTCAGTGAGAGGTGAATCATCTATCACCAGAAGCAAACATAGAAATGCAATGACATACCATACAATACACACTGCCACGAGCTGCAGCTGCAAATATCATCAGCTGGAAACTGCAAACCAAAAAAATGACAGTTATATTAAGAACTAGCCAATGACAAGTTACATATGTGTTTCTGTCCACAAACTGCAAAGTGGATACAAGTATGTAAATATGAAACGCTTTGTTTTGTTTTAAATTAATGTAACTACATGCAACAAATCGGAAGGCCCAAGTAAAATCTCCTTACTTTTACTAAATGAGTGAATCACCGACATTAGCAGTATGACAGCTGCAGCAGTTAATTCTCTTAAACACTCAGTTCTGTTCCATCGAGTACCAGAGCCACAAAAAATAGACAGAGATCACTGATACAGCAGCATTGCAGCTAAATTCTAATTTCACAAAAACACTATTTTGTCTCAATTTCAGAGATCCCTTTTATAAAGCCAGTTACTAATTTATGATGTTTAATATAATCATATTTGACATGTCAACTTTACATAGTGAAATATTAACACTGAAATTAAAATCAGTTAGCAGGATAATCATGGTTTTTGCACAAAGCACAGATCACTGAAGTGGTTTAAATCTCCATCAGTGTTTTGGAGTCATGACACCTCCCTCAGGAGTGTTTCTACGATCTTTCTGCTTCAAATGTTATCTGCCAATTTGGCCACTTTCATCAGTTCAGAGCATCTTACGGTTTACAATTCACTAACAAACTGAAACAGACAACATAGATGACATGCAGTCCTGTTGTTATAGCATGGAATAGGCAGGATACTATGTCAGAATCAGATTTTTGGGGTTAAAGAAATAAATCATTTTCATTAATGTTTAATAATTAAAACAAAGTAAACTAAAAGTATACATTAAAGTATACATTATTACATTATTATTATTATTATTAAAACAAAAAGGTAAACATGAAAGTCCCACACATGGCACAAATGTTTGACAAATATATGCAGAGCTAAAATTAGACAAATGTTTTATTGTTTAAGCCTCACAAGAGAATAAGTTTAGTGAGGCTTGGTTCAAAGATTGGAAAGCACCTAAGACAATGAACAATCAAATATGATAGAAACTGATGTCAAAGGATGATTTGAACCTCCTTAGCCCATGGTCCACCTCCGCCCAAGTATCGTCAAAGCCTACATACCAGTTCAACCAGATCAAAGAATTATATTTAGTATAAACTATAAGAAGCCAACCAGAGAAGTGGCTATTTTGGAAAAAAAAAAAAAGTTGCAAGATGGCATTGTGCAATGACAATAAAGAATACAATAAGGGCAATTTCATTCTTATATCAGTCAAAATTATTTAAATTACATACAGAGAGAAAGACAGATTACATACTTATAAATCAGATGCAATACCACATCTACTTTAAACCACCACACACACACTTTATTACTTTTAATCAGTATCTGAATCATTTTTGTGAGCATGTATGAGCTTGGTGCTTCCACAAAACAGCTGAACACTAAACATCTAAATTCACAGCTAAGCCAGGCTTTTCTGCAGATGACTGTAATTCAATTTTTCAACGCAATATTAAACTGAAAGATAATGTAATATAACAGTCTCCTGATGGTGCAACATTCACACCTCAGACATTCAAGCATCTTCTAATATAACACTAAGGAGTTTCAAAAATAATTCTTGATCGCAAACCCAAAGACACTGATAAGATCTTAAAAGGTTGTACTGTTTTTTAGTAAATCATATTTACTAAGTGATGCATCAAACTTATAAATACTCCTCCCATCTCTCAGCAGGGAAAAGAAGACAACTGTGTGAGTGTAAGTCTGTTAACTTGACTTTACTTCTGTAGTTCATTATAGCTACAACTTTCTGCATATTAAAACTCACCTATGTTCTGCTATTTAATGATATGTGTGGTTGCCTTAATTACCTTCAGAAAAGCCTCAAACAGGAATAAATTCCAGTAAGACGAAAGGTGATGCAGAGGCAGCAGGAAGTTCAATGAGGGTGAGAAAGCGAGGGAAGCAGCAGTCCTCACCAGAGGGGCTACAGCACTGTAGCAATTATGTCAAATATAAATTCACATTTTTAGAAAGTTTGACAGGTTTGCTGTGGAAGGAGAACCTCCACAGCTGAGCTGCAAAACTAACATCAACTTTGCAAAAGTCTGATAAAGTTTAACTTTGCAACACTGAACATTTGCTTTTTGACTAAATGAGTGACAGCAATAACTGTAAGCAACACATTCTCAATTAAAATGGTTTGCCTTTACCATTAATTAAAGAGTGTTCACACAAAATAAATAAGTACTACATAAGAAGTAATTCAAGTGACAGGTCTTTAGGACACCTATGTTTGAGATACAGATTAGAAGGAGGCAATAAGGGGAGAGGAAAAAGGAACAAATTAGGGATAACAAGAGAAAGGAAGTAGAACTAAATACAAAGAACTAGACACAAGAGACTATCAAAATAAAACAAAAAAATAACAGAACAAAAATTGGAGTGCTTCCTAGTCCAAACAAAACAGAAAACAGTCTGTGGGTTGGCCTGGCAAAGGGGCAAGATGGGGAAGGTGAAGCAGTTTAGGAGGTCGGCCCAGCCACTGGGCTAGGTTCAGAGGCAGAGGCTGGTGACAAGGAGGAAGAGATGTTGGGGCCAGCCAGGAAGCCCACAACAGAACCAGAACCATCAGGAGGCTGACAGCAGCAGAGGTGACAGGATACCTCAAGTGGTTCAACTGTAGGCCGCTATCAGGGGGGTGTCATGGTCCTGGGTCTGTCACCCAATGTTTTGTGTTTCATTTATATTCTTTGAGTTATTCATGGTTCAGTTTCCTAGCCAAATCATTTGTATTTGTAATTCTTTTTATTTCATAAGTCTTTGGGTTCTTGTTACTGTGCCTCCCCTGTGTTCTACGTTTCACATCGAGGCACTCTTGTCTTTGTGTTCGTTCTGTGTTTCTTTTCTGTCTCCCCTGTCACTTTTGTTTTTATGTCTGTTTCTTCCCGGTCCCAGTGTCAACTCTGCATTTTAGTGTGTCTCATGTTTCCTGTTTTATTTTGAAAGTCCCTTGTCTCGTGTTCATTGTATTCGGTTTTGCTTCCTCCCTGTCTCATTAAATCTGATTAGTCCCAGCTGTGTTCTCCTCTTGTTTCCCATGCCCTAGTTATCCTCTGTGTATTTAGTCCTCTGTCTTCCATTGTCCCTCATTGCTGTGTGTTTCTCCATGTCTCCATGTCCATGTTCTCCACGCTCTCAGTTTCCAGTCTTAGTTTCTCAGTTTTTCTAGGTTTAGTTCTTCATTTCTAGTTTTTGGGTTAGTTTTTTCTTGAATCAAATCTTTTAGTTTTTTAAACAGCAATAAAGCTGCCTTCTTTTGTTCAATCCTTTGAGTTAAGAGTCTTGCATTTGGGTTCTACCCCTGCCTGCCACACAGCACTACCTGACATGGCGACGATGGAGCCAGTATTTGGCATTCACTCAGCTAACATCACTCTGGGTTCTTAGCATTAGCAGATGATTGCAATGAGCCGATGTTGTGTTAGCAGCATAATACAGTTGTTTCTGTCCTGGATGCAGTTTGAACTTTACCATGTCACCCTCATCCTTTTGTGGAATAACAATAAAAATAATATTTATACCCACACCCTGGACTCCGCCACTATTTTCCTCCTTCAATACATGAACTGAAATCAGTTGACTTCAGCGCAAGTGGAACCAATAAGCGGGATCAATAGGCAAGCAGACTAATAATTTTAGGATTTGAACTGGGAACCAGTATTTCAATTCCCATACCTCATCAAGGCAAAGCACTGGTGAGCGCATAGTTAGCAAGTCCCAGAAAACTAGGCAAACAACTGCTCCAGTGTAAAGCAGCAGGTCTCCACCTCACAATGAAGAAGATGAGCAGCGTCTCCATCAGAGACCTGCAGGTATCAGTCTGTGATGTTCTCCTTTATAGTGGAGAGAAATTATTTTTTTGGAATGGCACAAATAATTTGTGTAGCATCTTATTGAATGCAGAACACCTGATTGTTATGTAAATAGTTTGAAATGGTTATTTTAAAAAAGGGGTAAAAGGTAAATGGCTGCAAATAACTTTGTTGTTTGCAAAACTTGTACATAGGATTTTAAAATTGACAATTTATATTTACATTTAAAGTTATGAAATATGATTCAATAAACATGTTTGTGGTTGTTACAGTAAAAAATATAACTTTTTCTACTCTGATTTTATGTTTTGTGTCTGATTTTAGATCAATTGTGTTATTACAGTATGTCAAAATAAAAACATCACTGTAAATTCAGACACGTGAGGTTGTGCTGAAAAGAATGATACCAAACAAGGGAAAGTAGACAGTTTTTAAAGGTGAAATGTAGAGGTAACATCAAAAGTAGTTAAAAATGGCCAATTATACCCTGGACCCCAGAGGGTTAAACTTTTTTTTTTAAGTAACGCAATAGTTACTTTTCAAGTAATTAATTACTTTTAGAATATTGTAACTCAGTTACTAACTCAGTTACTTTTTTGAAGAAGTAACTAGTAACTATATTTAATTACTTTTTCAAAGTAACTTGCCCAACACTGGTTATGGATTCTTCCCTCCCAGCGTTGCTGTTATTTGGAAAACTGCCATCCTATGCCCCCTTTGGTGATAACTTCATTCTTAGAAACTCTGATTATTTTGACCCATCTGTATTTCCCTTTTTACTCTTCTATGATTAACAGCCATCAACCAGCGCTGATGGATACAGTCTTCCTCGATTGAAAAAGAAGGGGATTGCGCTGTTTCAATTGGAATCACTAAGACAAAACTCAACAAAATTTTTGGTACTGTCTCCCTCTCATGTGATAAATGTGGTGTCGCAGAAGGGTCACTCTCACAACTGTTCTGGTGTGGCCCTAGGCAACTTCTGAAAGGCCAATTTTGATGTTTTCTAAACAGTTTGTTTGGGACATTCAGTTAGACTGGAACCTGGCTATCACTAGCTGCTCTGATAGGACTTGGCCACTTCCATCTCACCAAAGGAAACTCCTCGGGGAAGGCATGATTGCTGTAAAGAGAACAATCTTACTAGAATGGAAATCCTATCATCACCTCCCCGTTTTAAAAGGTTGCTCAATGAAATACTACTTCTCACTAGACTTGAATGGATTCATTGCTGTAAAGGCAAATCTCCCACCAGTTTTTCAGGCCATCTGGAAACCATTCCTGGACTTGGTCAGTGGGCCATAATCTTGAGAATTGCTTCATGGTGCTGTATGCTTAATGTCCACTTATCACGTTTTTAATCCTATAACTTTGTATAACATCTTTCCACCCATTGTTTTTGTTTCATTGCATTTTTTGTTTGTTTCTTTTTTGTATAAAATGTTCTTAAAAGTTCAATTAAAAAAAAGACCCAAAACCATGACACCCATAGTATGCCAGCAAAATAACTCCCACACAATTAAACCATCACCACCAGCCAAAAAACTTGACACAAGGATGGATCCATTCATTCAAGTTGTTTATGCCAAACTCTAATCCTACCATCCAAATATCACAGAAGAAATCAAGATTCATCAGACCAGGCAACATTTTTCAGTCGTCCATTGTCCAATTTTGTTGAGCCCTTGCAAACTGTGGCTTCAGTTTCCTGTTCTTAGCTAACTGGACTTTATTAATTATATATTTGAATTAAAATTCCTTTGAATGGGTCTACCAAATGAAGTGCCTAGTGAGTATATATATAAAGCACATTGTCTGCTGCTGTGTGTTCCATGTAAGAAAGAACAACTTCAGACAATGTCCTAGCCTGATTCTCCCATCAGTTTCCAGAGATCATGTATGAAAAGAGAAGAACTATTCCTTTACCAGATAATAATTATTATTCTTCATAGTGTTTAGGCTAAATAGTGCACATTATAGACTGTACAGCTTCAGTCACAAAAAAACATGCCCTAAAATGAGAAACCCCACTTATCCAGAGGTTAAAAAGGTGTCAAACAACCACTGTTATTATTTAAGAGCTTTTGGCTTAGGTAGCAGGGAGTCACAAAGAATACAAGTGGATTATCAAAGCAGCAAGCCTACAACAGACATGATAGAGTATTAGGTAACCAAGAGGATTATTCTAATAAGAATCAAGTTATTAGCATTGCAAATTAGAACAGTATTTAAAGCACAGCGACATGCCCTTCAAATATCTCCTGGTGCAGAGAAGTCCCAGCTCTCCTCAGTTTTAAAAAAGTTATAAGCCAGAAAGAGTTTGCTCTGCCATGCTAAACTTTACCATCACACTGAATTATCATTGGATCATCCATTTCTCATAGAAACTCCGGACTGTCATAATCATTTCATTTTTATAATGGAATTGTGTAGTGTGTCACAAATGTATTAAACCACCACTGAATGTAATGTAATGTATTGGTGATGATCCAAATCATTTTAATCCACCAGCATGCATAAGCTCTTTAATCAAAATTATATTTTTAATGAAAAATGATTATTATTAACCACATCAATATTTTTTTATTAAGATGCCAAGTTACCCTAACCCTAAGTGCTGAACATTAAAAATATATAGCCACAAGAAACATTACACAAAAAATTCAGAAAATTTTAACACAATACTCAACATTAAAATAAATTAAAATAAAATCAATTAATAAAATAAAAATGGACAATACAATGCAATGCAATCGACTAAGGCCCATAGGCTCAAATTTGAGAGTAGTGTAATTTAATACCTGATAACTTTGGTTCGCTGAATTTCACTGAGATTCCATATTTTCTGGGTCCCAATAGCACCAGTTTCTTCTTATGTGTACGCCTCTTAAGAATAAACCTTGTTGACTTCAGTCATAATTGAGAGCTCACGACACAAATAATTATTAGAATGTTAAAAAAAAAAAGAATTATATCTATCTATCTATCTATATATAGATAGATAGATATGTATATATAGATATAGATATATATACATATATATAGATAGATAGATAGATAGATAGATAGATAGATAGATAGATAGATAGATAGATAGATAGATAGATAGATAGATATGTATACATAGATATAGATATATAGATATAGATAGATATAGATAGATATAGATAGATATAGATATGGGAGATCATTTCTACAGCTGAATTACTTATATGCAGTTGTGAGTTAGTAAGTAATAAATTAATAACATTTAAGAATAGTATTAACTTAGTAATGGTAAGTTAATACTATTCTTAAATAAATAAATGCTGTGCACATGCAGCAGTGATTTATGGGGTGCATGGGGTGTTGCTGCAGGTTGCTGCTGTAGAGACTTTTTCTAATATAAACAGTCTACCTTCCAGTTACACAGCAGCTTGTCGAATAGTACAATAGTACACTTCCCCATATGGACACCATCATTATTATGTATTATACAAATGAGGTGAACACCTCAACAGTTAAGAAACCACTCAAAACAATGGAATGATGCAGAAAGTCTTCTTTTTTCTTGAATCCTGTTTCAACATCCCATCTGCATTCACAGCCATCAGTGACAGCTTCTTATCTAGCTAATGAAGCATAACAAACACACTGATGCAATTTTTACATAAGGTTCATAGTAGCAAATCAGTATGCCAGTTAAGTTCAGTCTTCCACTGAACAAGATATCTTTCATTCATTATTGATGTTGTGTGAGAGGCGCTTTCCCGGAAGGCACCCTAGGATTCCCATAGCCAGACACAGCATCAAAGGCTTCCATATAATCTTGTCTTCTTTTTTTCTGACCTATCCGCATCCCGACTCTCTACATTACATGGTTTGTAATTACTGCTTTCCCTTGCCATACATGTTTAATTACGTCATAACTTATAATCTGACAGTGAGAGCGTTAGCTGATATTTGTGATATCCTTATTAAGAATGATTTTTACATTTAAAGCTAAATATTTTGCATAAAAAACAGTCTCACTATACTGCACATTAGCACATTATGCATCTTAAATAGTTATATGCTGTGTTGACATCACTTATGTAGGGAATTATTTATGTGTTGTGTCTCATTTCACATTTTGTGTTTTTTAAACATATGGATGTTAAAATCAGAGAATACCACAATCTCCCTGGGTGTTTATTTGTATTGGTTAGAGCCTAAAGCTAAGCTGACATTTATTAATTTCTCTGTGTCCAAAAACAAATACTTAAACTTAAATCTGTTTAAATGGAAAACTTGGCACAGCCAATCACTGGAAGTGCTTTGTTGCTAGAAGGGTTGATGTCCTAATTTTAAGAGAGCTTCTCCCAAGCTCGTTATTGCAAACTCAAAAGAAAACACGTTCTTTCATGTTTTCTTTTCTCCCATGTTTTAAGGTGTTAAAATTGTAAGTCCAGCCTTTTAACATTTATGTTGTCAAATGTTATATAAATGAAGCTTATGCGTAAGATCAGTAAGGAAGATCTGCAATCACTCATCTGCCTGCTTTCCAGTGTTGGGCAAGTTACTTTGAAAAAGTAATTAGATTACTCATTACTGAAAAAAATAACGCTGTTACTTTTAACGCCGTTATTCCCATCACTGCTGCTTGCTTGGGTGTTCAGCTGCTCGTCTCTTCTTTACACCATTACCACTGTCCCACGCTGTCCAACATAATACTGACATCATTACTCTTGCCCACCTTATTTCAGCCAGTCAGCGTCCACTCTCCCTTTCAGACTTTCCCTTAGAGCTTCATCCAAGCCTCATCATCATCACCACCATCAAGACCCTGAGGGGTCCTGTCCTAAATCCTATCACTGATTCTTTTCTGCTAATATGGGTTATTGGCGTTTAATGCGTTCATTTCTCTATCTCAATAAAACATGTTCAATTCTTCCAAACGGATATCTCCTTATTTAAATGAATCTATGAATTTTTTTAATATCTTTGTTTTAGGACTCTTGGTTGGTTTTGGGTCTCAGTATAGTTTGGTTTCCTCTGTGTGTCATATTTGTTTTCTCAAGTCTTCTTAGTTTTGTTATCTAGATTTTAGTTTCCTTACATTCTATCTCTTGTTTCTGTTATCATGCCTCCCCTGTGTTCCCCACGCATTATAAGTCAGTCTTGTCTCCGTGTTTGTTTACCTTTGTGTATTTGTGTCAAGGTTAGTTTAGAGCCTTAGATCTCTAAATTTCATCATAGAATCCCTTAAGATAAAAACTGTAGTAATAGCCGTGTGTTTCAGTGTTATTTTCTGACATTGTCTTTTACAGTAGTGTTAATATTTTCCTATATTGTCTATTGAAGACCGTATAGGTTAGAATAAAACACGGTTTAACTGTCCGGTGTTGCGTTGCTGCGGTTAAAAGGAGATAAAGAGTTAATTTCATGATAAAGCACATTTTACCTGGAACATAGCAAAAGTGCAAATTGTTATGTGTCTGCTTTTTATCTGTTCTCTGAATCACGTTAAAAACATTAGCTAATGTAGGCTAGATCACTATAGATTTTTAGCTTTTTGTAGCTTTAAGACTGACTAGTCTGCTGCTATATCATTTGTTGCCAGCTAGGGAGGTGATGCCTTCTTTATTATTTTAATTTGTTAAAGATTCTAATTGGATTTTTTCAGAATAGCTCCAAATCCAGCTGAAAGTAAGTCAAAAGGATACCTCACCTTACTCAACAGTACTGTGTTTGCTGTGGAAACCTCCTACAGTCACCCAGGATCTGACGTTTTCAACCAATATAGACACAATAACCAAAAAGGCCCAGCAGAGCATATTCTTCCTGTGTCAGGGCAGGAAGTTCAACCTGCCTCAGGAGCTGTTGATCCACTTCTACTCTGCAATAATCCAGTCTGCTCTCTGTTTATCCATCACTGTACGGTTTGGACCGGCCACCAAACAGGCTACAGCGGACAGTGAGGTCCGCCATCAGGCACCGCCAGCTGGAGGTGATTGCCTTTATCAGTGACCTCCCTATTTAACTGTGTGGCTGAGCTTCAGTCGACGCTGGATCGTTGAGTTTACTCGTCAGTCCTGCCGTGGATCGTTTGTGAAAACTTTGTGTGTGTTTGGATTGCCAAATCAACTAATGTGTGTATCTTCACTAGGAGTTTGTCACAGGAGCAGAGCCACTGTACAGACTGGAAGTTGCTGTTACACAATTCACACCACGGACACGAGCGCTGTGTGGGATTTGGGAGAAAACGCCACAGGAGCCACAGTGCTGGGATTTGCTTCATCGTTGTTCACTGTTTGCCACTGTAAAGTCCTGCATTTGGGTACACTCTTTACCTTAGACCTGACATAAACCGAGTAAAATTATCTTCTTGGATATATTTATTCTTTACATTTTACTTTACAAAGCTAGCAAAGCTGTTTACTTCAAGCCTGATGTTGTCTTACAGGTAAAAGAATGATTCCAAGTCACTTCCTCGCAGCAAGGATAACAGCTTGTTAATTTAAAACTGATACCTGATCAGGTATCAGCAGAAACCGGTACTGGATCAGAGCAGAAAAAACTGAACTATTTCACCTCCAGGAGAGTCCTTCAGTGTACACACACTGTAACACACCTGTCACCAGCCCAGCCGATGTTAACCCAGACAATAGAAAAAGTACATTTCTAGAAATGTCCCTTTTTAAAAAATAAAAATCACACACACACACACACACACACACACACGCACACACACACACACACGCACACACACACACACACACACACACATCCATCTATGTGCAAATTTAGTAGGAAAAATTGCGTAAATGTTGAATAACAGAGAATTCTACATAGTAATGAATTATGACCAAAGATTACGACAAACTGGCAAACAAATACCATGACCACGTGTCTTGGTTGCTTGTTTGGAGTTTATTTTTTCTCGAGCAAGACTCCAGCCTTGCATACCATACCATTTCAGTTTCAATTTGACATCATTGCCTTTAAACATCAAACCGATCTGAGCCTAAATGGAGGGAACAATAACAAAGTAAATGGCTTATCTCATACAAAGAGCTGAAAGAGGCCAAAACAGAAAAAAATGATGCAACATTTATAGAGCTGTACTGAGGCTGGAGGGAACCAAAACAGCATGTTTGGTGCAGATATGAAACTTAATCCTGTGTACCCAGTGTCTGAGCAATTCTGTACTTAGATGTTTTTGTTTTGGTGAACTTTGTTAGGATATTCTATTTTAAAAGTAAAGTTTGGTAGGGCTTCTCTGCCATTTTCTTTAAACTGGTTTTCTCCTGTTTTGTGACCGGTCAGGGAGTTTAGACATTGTACTTTTGTTTTGTTAGATAAGAATTGTTTTTATTTTTTAGTCAGGAGGGGGAATTTTTGTTGATGTTTTGGCCAATGGAGACCTTGAAATCTACAGCTTCCTTTCTGTTTAAGTCAAGTGTGAAACACTGAACTTGTGAAATAAACCACTTAACCACTGATCAGGCAGCACGTTGGGTTAGCACTGTTGCCTCACATCAAGAAGGTCCCGAGTTCAATTCCACCACCTGGCCAGAGTCTTTCTGTGTGGAGTTTGCATGTTCTCCCCGTGTTTCTGTGGGTTCTTTCCGGGTACTCCGTCTTCCTCCCAGTCCAAAGACATGCAATGGGGATAGGTTAATTAGTAACACTAAATTGCCCATAGGTGCAAATGGTTGCGACAGACTGGAGACCTGTCCAGGGTGTACCCTGCCTCTCACCCTAAGACAGCTGGGATAGGCTCCACCCCCCTGTGACCCTGACAAGGATAAGCAGAAGACGATGGATGGATAAATGCTGAGCTGGGTTTTATTCATTAGTGGATTGCTAGATTTACTTGATACATTTTGTGTATCAAGTAAATCTAG
The DNA here is from genome assembly GCA_015106755.1 of Etia nguti. Taxonomy (NCBI): domain Eukaryota; kingdom Metazoa; phylum Chordata; class Actinopteri; order Cichliformes; family Cichlidae; genus Etia; species Etia nguti. The sequence continues at coordinate 11,237 of VUQG01031491.1, read as the reverse complement.
ACTGCGCCTCCTAGACTTCCATACTAAGGGTTGTGTGTCACAATAGTGTGTCTGCTAGCTAAAGGCATAGCTGGCATATTTTCCAGCAAAAGAAAAGATTGTAAGATAACTTCATTCAGAGACTGAGGATAAGAAAGGAAGAAGAGTGGTTATATTTAAAGGTAGGACTGTTCAGTGCCATCTGATAAACGGAATATGTAAGGCTTCATTTAATATCCTCAATTTTTAAATCACATACTGGATTTGTATATGATGTGAAGGCATGTTTTTTCATTTATGAAACATCCCATAAAAATTAGGTATACAAAGTTTGTGTCATTCAAATGTTGCATTAAAATACATCGCAGTTTAGTTCAGGATAAATAAGTTAGCGTGACTTCCTTTGATGACTTTACAGTAAAGGTCTATGATGGACTGGTACACAGTGGCCGTGGTGTTTATGGTCAGTTTGGTTGCATCAAGTGTAACAGAGATTCATTTGAATTTAAGTGGATAGCACTAGATTCATTCACTGATTTCAACCATTATAGTAACTGTATACCATCTAGTATAAAGACAATATAGGATGAAAATCAGCCAAGATAGCTTTGCTGGGAAACATCTGTTTACATCTTGTTTTAGTCATTGTGTAAATCCACAAGGAGCAGTAAACCTCAGAGCAGCAGCAGTAGCAGCACAGGTCAGGTGATCAAAGCCTGTACACAAAGAAAACCTGCTGGATTGCTCAATAGATATGATTGCAAGTTGTGATTATGTTTCGCACGCAGAGCTACTACAGCCAATTTTAGGGTTCCCCTACCTGCCAAGTCCCACTTTAACCCCTGACTCTACTCATTTTTCTGTCTAGTTAAAAATAAGTATTCCCATTTACTATGTAATATTATGTTATTGTTAAATTAATATAGCAAAAAGAGTTACTTTTTAATTTCTTACTTTTTTTACTTTTATTTTAATAAAAAAAAGTTGAATCAGTAGTTTTAATTTTATCAGAGTAGTACTTAACATAAGTATCATTACTTGTAATTATTAAAAATGTAATTTTGCAACCTCTGAATTCTTCAGAGTTTAACTACTCAGCTAACCAAGAAATCTTTGCCCTCGAGGCAAAAACTCTTATGTAATAAGGCTGAATGGATTTTACTGAAGAGACCTGAGTTTGGTGTTACAAGAATTCAATCGAATTAAGAAAGAGAAGCAAGGCTAAGCAGCAGCTACTTCTCTGAAACTCTGCCGGCACTTCTGTGGAGTGGAGCAAGTCGCACTTCTGAATGTCACACAGCATCCTAACAGACCATCTCTTATCCCTGAGAGCATTTTGCCATCTGCTGACTGTTACTGGTAATCACATGACCAATCACATTTTATATGCACCTTTTACATCAGGGATCATTAAAGTATTCTGTTTCATATATAGTATAAGCACACAGTGCATAACAATATGACTCATGTTATCCATGAACAAAAAGTCACATTTGAAAAATCCATGATCCATGTGATGGAGCTATAGAAGGAAAAGTTCAACGAGGAATAGGAGATGCACATTTGAGTCAAATTAAAATGTATGGAATAATTAAAGATCTTTCTCTTTGGCACAGGGCTCAACATAAAGGCGCTGAAGAAACATTGCTGATGGAATTAAGCACATTATTAATGCAGGCTTACTCCGGGCTATTGCGCCACTGATGTTATCCTTTGATATCTTCCAAAGTCATTAATATTGCATCGTGTAGCTGAAGTCTTAATCACCAGCTTCACTGCTGTACTGTATAAAGGAGTTTTTTTTTTCTTCTGGTGGTAATAAGTCGGAGGCACTATCAAACCAACCATCATTTAAAGCTAAAATTGCCATTGACTTTGAAATTCCCACTGACAGCATGCCATTCCGTCATGGCTCCCCACCCCCTCGATGGCACTTCACAGAGGACAATGCTGCTGTGCGCATACAAGTGGGTTAATTAAAAGATTCATAAGTCAGTCTGAGAACATTGACATACTGGAGAGCGATTTCAGCATTAGAAAACATCAAAGGGTTTAAACTCCAGGCATGAAAAGCATGGGAAATGAGCTTTCACATTGAGAAGCGCCTCCAAACCCTGCAGGAAGAGAGGAGCCTCTCTTTGACTCTCAGGTAGCGAGAGCTTACGACTATGTCCTCATACCCCCACCTGCTCCCACGAGGAGGGGATGGGGGATGAGAGCAGACACACTCAGTGTTAAGAAATGAAGTTATGATATTGTTGTGACTGTTTTCAATACAAATGTATGAATAAATGCATTTATCCAGGGCTTTCTTTTTTCTTTTTGTTGAAATCAGAATTAAATTCTTGGCTTGCAAAGCACTCTGAATGAATGAATGGGCATGCTGGGTGGGAGTGATGCTGCACATCATATCACGGGGTGATGCAAACCTGCACTTCCCCTGATAGACCGTTTCACAGTCAGGGGTGGGCTGCAACAGGTAAATGCCATCGTGATCATCTCCATGAACATCAGCATCATCATTACTGTACAAACCATCTCCTCCAGTGCACCACGTTCACCGCTGATGACCACCAGACCACCTCAAATATTACATTATTTAAAAAAATTTAAAACTAAAATTTCAGGGATGCCGCGACGCACAATGTGACCAAGTGTCCAGATCCACCACTTCCCGGCCGCGCCAAAACAAACCGGTCAGGTGCCCGGATACAAGAAATCACGGTCCCTCTGTGACCCACTTAACAGAATAATTAACAGCAGCATATTGCTCAGAACTTTTCAATAGCTCTTCGCTCCGATGTTTAGAATTTCTCATGGAGAAACTTACCCCCGTCGTGCAGCTGGTCTCGGTATGTTTAGTACAAATGGGCATCCTATTATTTTTTCTTTTCTTTTTTTTTCCTCACCTCGCCCTCGGCCACGGCACCTTTCCCTGAACGCAGCCGAGCAGGGAAGAGTGGAGGAAGTGAAGTCCTTCTGCCAAAGGCTGCTGCACCCGACCTGATGGCGCGCAGCTGCGCCTCTCTGCTGCAACATGGCAGTACCGGGTCTAAGCCAGCGTGACGGAGTGACTGACACCGTTCACCACATGACGAGAGCCTTTAGGAGGTCCTTTAACCCAAACAGCGGAGTTCATCTTTAACTTTAAGATCTGAATGTCACGTTTACTTAGAAATTCAAAATTTAAGAAATCATTATGTACGAAGAAAAGGCGGGTGGGGTTAGTCTGGGCTGTCATGCTGGGTTGTAAAGTGGTCATGGTAGATTCTTCATAGCACCTTGTACCTTCATAGCACTTGTTTGAATAAATGAGGAAATATAAAATTGCTCAACTATACACAGGAGTTCAGCACTGTTTTCTGTTACTGCTCCTGTTCTGACCCCTTCAGCTAAAATTACAAATAAATAAAAGGAAAACCTTTTCCCCTTCTTAATTTTCTCCCAAACCATATGCGAGTGGAACTACGCCTAATAGAGGTGGGCAGATCGATCGATTGTATCAATACTGGTATCAGTATCAGATTGATTCTAACACAGTTGGATTGATGCTTTGTTTTTATCCTCAAAGTCCAGTATGTATCCCACTGTTCATCCATCCATCCATCCATCCATTCTCTTCCGCAATTCAGGGTCACAGGGGGCCACCTGGAGTCCATCGGATAGGGTGAGAGGCAGAGTACAGCCTGGACAGTTCACCAGTCTCTCACAGGGTTAACAGAGAGAGACATTCACATTCACACCTACGGGCAATATAGAATCACCAATTAACCTCACCCCACTGTATCCCACTGAACTGTGTTAAATACATTTTATTATCATTTATTTAAAATTAAAAAAATATCATCACATCAATTCTTTATAGCCTGTAGCACATTTAAACAACAGAAGCTGACCCAAAGGCTCTAAAGACAGGCACATTTACATTCCAGGTCTCTAAAAACACAAAGTATGAATATATAAGAAAATGGTGTTAACTAATTATTGTGGGTAGTTAAATTTACAACACTGTTGTGTTGGTGTTCATTAAAATATGTTTGGAATTTGGCCAGTTCACGATGATTCCGCTCACTGCTCTCCCCTACATGAGCTCCCTTTTAAAAGTATCCATATTGGTATCGGTATCAGCAACACTGCTCTTAATTTACTTGGTATCGGATTGATACCAAAATTTGCAGTATAGCACAGCACAAACACTAACTAGAGATTCTGCATATAGCAGGAGTGTCAAACTCATGGTCCATGATACAATTATATCCGGCCCATTCGAAAATTTCATCTGTCAGTTATTAATGGCCCATGTGGGAACTGAATCTTCAGCCCTGCTGAGAATCCATGCAGGCAGGTGTGGCAGACCATGCAGCCAATCACATGCAAAGACTGGGATCATACCATTATGTGAAAGAAGGAAAGAGGGCAGATGTTCCAAAGACAGCAAGTGTAGTGGTACAGCCCGGGTACAGGGGAGCTGGATTTAAATGCAAGCATGTCGGGAAAAAGTGAAGAAACGAGTGAGAATGTAAAATGAGCAGCATCTGGCTGCATTGCAGTTATATTGGGTGTCCGAGTGTATAAATGCATCTCACAGGCCTGAATGTGTCCTTGAAGCCATGAATAATTCTTAACTTGTTTGATCTGCTGCTCACCGCAAACAAGCACAAGCAGAAATGTTTTAACTGTATTTTCATGAGTTTACAGTTTTTCCTACTGATAAGAAAAAACCTCCCTTATGTCCATTTATACTAAAAAAGTTAACCCATTGAACCCCAACGCCCCCGGTACCAGGGGCGAGAGGGAGAACATGTGGTTTAACCGGATGTACAGCCAGATCTGTTATTCAAATATAGACATGTTTGGGTGTTGTCTCATTGTTGCCCCTCTGGTGAACCTGTTTTTATTAACAATTTATTATCAATATTATAAACACCAAAACAGTTGAAACTGTTTAACAACCCCTTTTACTATTTAACTTCTGGTATAACTGAGTAGTTATCCCAGAAGTGGGGGATTACAAACTTTGTAATTCATTTTGCAATTAATTGAGTAACTTAGTTTTCCGTTATCAGCCACATGAGTTCAGGCAAGACTTCTGCACAGTAGATGTTTTTGTTTTCACTCTTTTATTTTGAATAAACATAAACCTAAAACTCATCTAGAAAGTCCAGAGAGCCCAGAATCTATAGAGCAACTGCAAGATGATAACCTATGAGAAAAACTTGATCTTAAAGGCTCTTCCTCTACTGACAGGCATTGCTTAAGTGCCTGCAGAATGGGCTGTCTTGCACATCAATCTTTAGACTGATGGGTCACAAACACTGTCTCATGCATCTTCCAACTCTTCACTTGAAGAGCTGCCATGGTGCCATGGTCCTCCAGTCCTCCTGTACACCTCTGCCATTTCTCTTTGTCTTTCTTTTCTTTCTCTCGCTCTGTCCTTCTCTGTTTGCATGCTTGTTGATCTCTGTGTATGTTTGTGTGGGTGTGTCTACTTACCATGCCTTTACTTACAGGGATGGGATTTGAAACTCAGGGCTCAGTGATGGACTTGTGGATTTTGTAAATAAACTCTGAATCAAGACCTGCTTAAAGATGTTGTAAATGGCACAACTTTCACTTGCACTGTAAATAAAATCACTGAACTTGCACTCCTGAGTCTTGCATTTGAGTCGCGCCAGACTGATCGGTCATGGCAGCCAGCACCAGTTCGCCTGCCTCTACACCCCTTTCTTGTATGATGTTGAGTTAAAGCTGAGCACAATGATGTGTATAAGAAAACTGGAAAAGGTCTAAATGTAATAAGAGACATGAAAATGGAAATTCTAGATGAGCTGGCACAAGAGATATTTTCCTAAAAGGCTACCCTGACAGACATGAAATAGAAACGGTATGCCTTTGAACTTGTCACTAAACGTCCCTGCTTTAAGGAGTCTAGTCTTGGTACAGGATATGATCGCTGGACAACAAGCATGACAAGTTAGGCAACTACCAATCAAAGCCGCACCAAGCTGGCTATAATGAGGTCCGTGTAAAACAGAAAAAGGCTGAGGGATGAAGATGCAGATGAGGGGAAATTTTCATCCTGAAATAAATGATGATGATGCATTGAAAGGACAAAGATGCATCTTGATTGGTGCAATGGAAAAAAAAAAAGAGGAAAAGGCATGCGATTCATCAGATAAAAGATGGATATCACGTTCCCCCTCAGGAGAAAGGAGATTGTCTGAAATCCAGGAGACATGCCCTGCTCTATTCCTTGAAGAACAGGCGAGACAGATTTTTACATTTCATACATATTAATGTTTATTAGGTTGTTTATTATCTTTGGAGAGAATGTTCCAATTAGTCATTAAATATTTTTATGCTTTTGTTTTTACGGATTTGTATTTCTTCTGTGTCAGGACCGACTCGACTTGACTCTGCTCAGTTTCCTTTATTTTCCATTACAACTGAGTACCACCTCAATGTGCGTGGTGTCATTATAGCTGCTAAAAGCCCCGCGACACAAACATAACACAACAATGGAGGACGTCAAGTCGATGGTACAGCCGCTGCTCCGTCTGTGGGTTTTTTGTCAGTCTCAGGGACTTTGTTGTTGGTTTATGTGTAGCTATTTGGCTATCTGGTGGTTTTGACTTTTGTGAAGGAGTCCCTCTCATGACTCATGACTATTTTCCTCCACTGCTGAAACTGTACTGTGCCAGACAGAGGGCCTATGGTCAACACACGAAAGACCTCTTGGATAGACTCCATTAGGACCAAGGGACATTAAAACGATCTTGGACCACTACAAAGACCTCAGCACATTTGAGCTCATTTATAAATTCATATTTAGTTAGTTTGTGTCACATGGAGGATCAGAGCAAGCTAAAAATAAATATCCTCTCGTTATGGTTACCATCAGGTCTGTTGTACTTTCAGCATAAAGCGACAATGTCATTGATTTGAAACTGTGTCTCTGACCATCTGATGATAGTCTCTCTTCTGTTCCCTGATTTAAATCAACTTTGAGAGAATTTTATCTCTCTTTAAATCCTAAAAGCTTTACTGTGTTAAACAGATAGTTTAACACAGTAAACTAAAAGTTTAGTGGTGGTTCAAGTATTCACCTGAGGGGTGTATTCAGTGTTGTTAGACGAATAACCGAAAAAGAAAAACAATAACAAAAATGTATTCAGACACTGTCTTCTACTTGTCCAGGATTATTTGATAATTAAAGATTACGCTAATAATATACTGCAGTAATTAACATGGACACTCAGCTACAATGGCAGTAAGGTGCTTAAGCATAATAATTGGAGAAAAATAATCAGAGCATTAAAACATGTCTGTAAACGTATATATTCAGAGATACAGTATACAGTTGTTCTCTTCAGGTACTGCAGATGCACAGGGCACCTCACATATTGCACTGCTTGCCACTGACTTCCTAATGTACTTCCCCTCCACCCCCCACTGCCCATTCAGTGGCAAAAGATGATGCTGTTATCAACATTAAGGGCTGAGAGTGCATTCCTCTTCCTAGGGACATTATCTGTGCCCCTACTGCAGACAGCCAGAGAAAGGAAAGAATGATTGCAGCAAAGAGGAAGAAAACTCCTCTTTTTGATGCCATATCAACTTGGCACTACTTATCACTCTCATTTGCTGCTGAGCCAGACTATTACCAGAGTGGCTTTATTCACATAGTTCCGACACTCAATTAGTCTCCCACACCCACTTGCTCTGTAGAGCTCAGCACCAGGGACCCACAACAACAGACACAGAGCAGGAAAATGCAGATGAGTTGGCCCACATCAACACAGATCAAAGCTCACAGTGTTTTGAGGAAAATTCACACCTGAGCTCGTGTCTGAGGTAGCGATTGTTTGTGTGGTACGTAAGATACTTTTGTTTCTACCTGCCCTATACACTATTTGGTGTTTTTGTTTCAACTATCACAGTGTAAAGGAATATTGAACTGACACAGACCTGTCTCCTCATTTATTTTGTACAAAGCAATGACCAGCTATATAACTGCTTCACCACACAGTTATCCAGTCATTCAGTGATATGACAGCCAGTCCTGAAACAACAGATTCAGATGTAGCCCAGAAACATTAAAGCACTGTTGAGTTTTTTCAAAGGATTGCAAATCAAAACTTTGCCAAAGATTTCAGAAAAGCGGTAATGTTTCCAGTTAACCAGGTAACATTCATTTTTCTGTTTTACATGACTATATTTGTATATTTGATCTATTTCTGTGGGTTTGTTAGCATCCGTCTCCTTCTATACAGCTGGGTAAGGCTCCAGCACCTCCATTGCCCAGAATTGGAGTGAATGAATGAATGAATGATTAGGATTTTATTGAATTGTTGTAATCTTTGTGCTTGTGGATTTTCTGTTAAGCTACACTGCTCAAAAATTAAAGTAACACTTTATAAATACAAGGATCTCAGTGGGGAAAAATCATTCTGGATATATTAACTGGGTAATGTATGCCACATTATTTGATGGAAAACTATCAACCTACAGAGGGCTGAATTCAAAGACAGACCAATTATTGTGCATTGGAACCAGTGTAGGGTCTGACAGTGTCAGTGACAGTCAGGCCACCATCGCCTAGCCTGTATAGGTCTGTGCATCCCTCCATGGATATCCCTCGCTGACCCATCACCAAACTGGTCATGCTTAATGATGTTACAGGCAGCATAACATTATCCACAGGGTCTTCAGTCCCCTTCACGTCTGTGACCTGTGCTCAGAGCAAACCTGCTGTCATCTGTGAAAAGCACAGGGCACCAGTGGCAGACCTAACAGTTCTGGTGTTCTATGTCAAATGGCAATCAGGCTCCACAGTGCCGGGCAGTGAGCACAGGGCTCACTAGAAGATGTTGGGCCCTCAGGCCACCTTCATTGTTTGATCAGATATATTCACACCAGTGGCCTGCTGAAGGTTATTTTGTAGAGCACTGTTCCTCCTCGCCCAGAGGAGCAGATACCAGTCCTGCTGATGGAGCTTCTGCTGCCCTGTCCAGCTCTCCTAGAGTATCTGCATATTTCCTGGAATCTCCTCCATGCTCTTGACTGTCCTGGGAGACACAGCAATGGCACATATTGATGCACCATCCTGGAGGAGTTAAACTACTGTGTGCAGCCTCTGTAAGGTCCAAGTATTGTCTCACAGTACCTGTAGTGACACTGACCCTGTCCAAATACAAAAAAAAGAAAAGATGTCAGTGGCCTCCACCTGTGACATCATCTGTAAAACCATTCCTGATCTGGGGGTTGTCTCACTGTGTCCCCTCTAGGGACCTGTTATTAATGTAATTTTCATTAATTGATTGTTCTTGTGTATATTATTCTAATGCCATTAACCCTTTGCTTTACAGGTCTCCCAAGTCTTGGCGGTCAGCGAACAAAGAAATAATCATTTCAGTTGACACGCACCAAAAACGTCTTACATTTTTTGGGTGTTTAGGGGTCAGGGTTATCACTGAGAATGGCTCAGACCTTACAGAACTGCTTATATGGTTTTTTAGTTACAGAATGTGTGTGAACTCTTCTTTTTTTGTTTCTCTACATTTTGTAAAAAATCTTTAGTAGTTGTACTTTAACCTTAACTCTGTGGGGCATGATTACAAAGGCTTCACATCAGGTAAGATAGAGGAAATCATGTGAAATCTGTGATTATGATGGATGACTTTGTGCCTTGGTTTTTATCAAACTCTGGCTGATGTAATTCGGTCCTCCTTTGGGTCTGGGGAGTTGTGGGGTAGTGGTGGACAGGAGAGCAATAAGTACAGGAGTCTCGATACAGCCTTTCACAACTCAGAGACTGGACCATGAATGCATCGTCACAGAAACATAAGAATTTATCACCATCAGATGAAAACACTGACAATGGAGGTTCATCAAAAGCCCCAGCAGTGAGCAAGTTGCTCACTTCATCTCAAATTCAGAAACCACATTTGTATCCATCTCCTTCCTTCCTCTGCCCTTTCTGGATTTTCCCAAGCTTTTCACTGTGTCGCAGTAGTTAAATGAAATTGTTCCAAGCTTTTTGTCGAGAACAAAACCCCTCATTTCAGATGGATGACGGTCCACGTTCACCCTGTGGTGTATGGTTTCTTATCTTTGTCAGCAGGCAGTGGTATAAACTCACCAGGCACCAGAGGACCATCTATTTGCACTACAGCTCAGGGGAAGTGTTCAAGAGGTCAGTCTGAGGGCATCCCAGGAAACAATAACACAGAGCAAATAATGACACAATACAATAGAGTCCTCTGAAAATGGCTGAATTTTCATCGTGGTTATCATATGTTGGGAAATGTCACATATGTTGTGACAGAGATACGGAAAACAAGTACTCCCCCTAGTGTGGAAACACGGGTGGCCTGATCATACTTTATAAACCTCATGTTCCACCTTCAGCAGCATGATGATCCAGTGGATTAACTCACAGCAAGAAGGTTCTGAGTGTACAACCACTTTCTGTGTGGAGTTTGCATTTTTATGCTTTTTCATTAAAACTAGATTCTTCAAAGAGTCTGAAGACATTTATTTTAGGATAACTGCTGATTGTAAACTGGCCCTGAGTGGTGTTCTCTCTCTCTCTCTCTCTCTCCATATTACCCTTGTGATAGACTCTATTTGCCACATATCTATAATGGACAATTACAAATAGTGAACTAAATAATTTTGTTCACCATATACTAACAGAATAGCTTCACTGAACTTTACCATTGACTCTCTCTGGAACCAAGTCTCTGGAAGTCTATTACAAAATGTATTCCCTTGTTTTCTCTTGTGATGATGAAGCTGAGTGTTGTCTAACATGTCGGTACAAAATCTCACATATGCATATGTACACTACCAGTCTAAGGTTTGGACACAGCTTCTCATTTAATGGTTTTTCTTTATTTTGATGACTATTTACATTGTAGATTCTCACTGAAGGCATCAAAACTATGAATGAACACAAAGTGTGAAATATCTCAAAACATGTTCTATATTTTAGATTCTTCATAATACCCCCTCTTTGCTTTGATTACTGCTTTGCACTCTCTTGGCCTTCTCTCCGTGAACTTCATGAGGTCGTCACCTGAAATTTTTTTCCAACAGTCTTGAAGGAGTTCCCAGAGATGCTGAGCACTTGTTGGCCCTTTTGCCTTCACTCTGCGCTCCATCTCATCCCAAACCATCTCCATTGGGTTTAGGTCAGGTGACTGTGGAGGCCAGGCCATCTGGCGAAGCACCCCACCACTCTTCTTCTTGGTCAT
>VUQG01031476.1:6364-16795 GCA_015106755.1 Etia nguti | reverse complement strand
ATGTACAGCTCTGCTATCACTTCCAACATAAATGAAGACAGAAACTAAACAGCAGTGACGTTTGTAGGGTTACTGAAGTTGGGCTAGCTGGTATATAATGATGTGCTACGTGATCGCTAGCGCGACAAAGCTATGTTAGCCTAACATAAACAGTAAAGCTGGAGGACAAACGCTAACGAACAGAGGACTTTTTTCCACTCGATAAAAGTTAACGTGAAGGTTCCTGATGGTTAGGGGCAAATGCAATCGCATGGCAGGATGCTGTAAACGGACCAAACTTCAGTCAGGAGAACCACCGAGATAACATCCACAATACGATGTTAGTCATTAATATACTGCTGCATGGGCTGGGCTGTAGTTACATCGTAAGGGTTTAAAAACTAAGCTTTAAAATGATTAGCGGTAATAAAAACCGAGAGAAGCCGACAGTGATCACTGACTGTTTTTAGGGGCTTGTTGAGATTAAATCAAACAAGATACAAAGCATTAAAACATGTTAAAAACACAACAGCCTTAATAAATGCAGACTACTTTGGGCCAGGAAGCAGGATTCATCACATCATCACTTAAAGACCGGATTGCCTGTTTTTGAACAGGCTTCTGCCCAGATTTAGATTTTGAACTTCTGCTCCAGCACTCCTGTCATGCATTTGGGTTCTACACTCTCAGAAAAAGCTGCAATTTATTATATATTTGGGGAGTAGGAAGTAATGAAGTCATAAATACACACCTACCCTAATGCTGACTCTTCAACAAGATCATTTCCTCTCATCGCACTTCAGACAGAGAAATTTATTTTGAGGAAAAGTACAAGCCAAATACACTGGATATACATAGGGTAGGGAGTAACTGAGTTCAAAGTAAGGGCCGCATATTTAACTCCTCATAATGATTTCCAGTACGTCATTGTTCTGAACCCTACCTGCCTGGTTCGTTGTGATGTTGACCATGGCGTAAGGTGTTGGCTCATTGGTTAGGTGTGACACTGCATTCATGGCCAGGATGCGGAAGGAGTAGTTGGTGTGGGCCACCAGGTTGAGCACTGTCACCCAAGACTCCTTCAGCCCGGTCTGGCGAGGAACGAATCGGACCGCAGCCGTGCCCGAACGCTCCACCATCCCTCCTCCCCCTGCCCCAACACTTGCCCCTCCACCTGCCTTCCCTCCACCAGTGATGCCTCCAGGGGAGGATGAACAGTCCTCACAGGGCCCTCCTTCGCCTGAGCACTTCATACACAACACACTGTACTGCAGGTCACTGCGACCCCCTGTATCCAGAGGACGGTCCCACTCTAAATTCACAGAGGTCCCATTGACTGAGGAGATGACGTTTACTGGAGCAGATGGAGGGCCTGGAGAAAAGAGAGATTTGAGTTCATTCGGAGGCGTGATCATGTCTGAAAAAAAGTAAATTCGATTTCTGAGGCAAAGATAAGTTCAGCACATCATTTCATGGTTACCGTGTGCTGTTCGAGTGTGTTTATGTGCATGTCTTTTCACTTTTTGAAGGCAATCCCACACCTTGCCTGTGGGATTGGGCTTTCTGGTACACGGTGTTTTTGAACTTACGGGAGCATGGAGCTGCCGGTGTGTCATCTGCTGCCCGATAGTAGTTGGTGTCACAGGGGCAGGAGAGGGCGGCTCTGGTCTCTGAGTGGCTGTGTTGAGGACATTTACCACACAGACCATCGCCTGCCACCGGCTTATAGAAACCCACCTCACAGGCTGCAGAAACGGGGAGATAGAGACAGAGAAAGAGTGAGAGAGGGGCAGGGAGAATAAATAGACTAAATAGAGACCTTGCAGGGAAGCTGCATTGCCATAATCACTCAGACCATGATAAAATTCAGAGAGAGTGCATTCAGAGAGGCATGAATCACACTCTTATAGCAAGCTGTGCATATCAACGTGAAGCTTCAACTTTTTCAAAACTGTGTCATCTCCTCTAAAGCATTCATTTTAGGACACAGACCCACCCCAACTCCCCCTTAATCTATGTATAATTACAGGCCTTGTAACCGCAGAGACTGCAGAGCAGGGGAGATGAAAGTCATACTTCTTTCTGTTCAGATTTGGGCTGAAAAGGCGCTGCACTGTTGATACTCCCAGTGAGACCATCAGAATCCAGACTGTGTTTCAACCTTATTCAGCTGCTCTGATACATATTCACTTTTAACTCTGCACTGATTAATAATAGAGGGGCTCTGATAAATATATTCTCTTTCCAGGCGGTTAATAGGCTTCTGCTTTGGTAAATGGGGCAGGGGTAAACCTCGCGTACACGCAGCAAAGCAGCATACATGAAAACGATGCATCTGTGTTTGCTCTTCTTTGCACATGGTAATTTGCGCTTCCCCAAAATGCTGTGTTTTAGTTTACAGATGCAGTCTTTGCCTAACCTTTCCTTCTAAAGCAAATAGAAGACCATTTTAGGGCTTTAGACATCAAAGACACTGGAAGAAATATAAAATGGGAAACCAAGAAGAGCAAGAAAATATAAAATATAAGAAAATATACGGCTGAAATGTATTCCTGATTATTGAAGACATTTTTAGATATGTTTGTAAACAAATGAAATCTCCCTTACACCTGTAACTGAACACTCCTCATGCAAATGTTCAGCAAATTCATTCAATGTAGGGTCAGGCATATGATTCAGTTATTTTTATGATATTTATTTTGCAAATCCCTCATGAAGCAGCTTTTAGTTATTTAAAAAAGTGGCAGCTGACAATATAAGAATCCGTCCCTATCTGAAATCTACCCATCTACAGTGAATGGGAAGTTGCTGCCACAACAATAAAATCCCACTGGCTTCCCCACAGCTAAAATTACAGCTTTTATCTGCCTGACACTGGTGTCTGGTGGCAGTGGGAAGTCAGCCGTCCACTACTCAGTAGTTATGCACAGGTAAGCTTTGACTGACATATGAATATGAAATGGAAATGGGGAAGAAATACAAACAACATGGAGGACTTCTTGCCTCCAAAATTAAACCAAACAAAACAATCATGAAGTTCCCTCCATGTGTCAGTAGAACTCTTCATTAGATGCTTTAGGGTTAACAAAAAAAAGAAAGAAAACCTCTGATCATTTACCCGAATGGAAGTCAAACCAGATTCAAAACGGACACCAGAGACCAACTAGCAATTGCAACACCAATTATGTCTTACACCACACCCACTGTGGAAAATATACAGTATTTATATACAAGATATGAACTAATCATATTGGGAGATACTTACACAGGTACCATTTAAATGACTGTCAGGGGTGTAAAGGAGGAAGAGGCCATGGAGCCTCAGCAATAAGTGTTTAGGACACTGCCATGTTTGTTTTTCAGAGCCAGAAGTGGCCATATTTACACCGAAATGTGACCAGTTTTATTTGGGTTTACTTATATAACAAGAACAATATAAAGCCTCAAGGCACTTTATATTGTAAGCTAAGGATGCTACAATTAGAGCAAAAACGGTGCTAAATTATAAGCTACAGCTAGCAAGCAAGGTTAGCGAGCCCCATTCATGGCTGCAACACATACTTGCTAATTAATCTTGTGAGTGAATGAGCTGCCTGGACATGAGGACACAGGAATAATTATGGAAAAAGTGGGTTTTATTTAACAAAAAAAAAGCAAAAATATATTATACATAAGTACACAAATAAAAAACAAACAAAAAAGTCATAAAAGCAACTTAACAAAACACCACCAAACTAATTGCATTAAAGAAAACTGACTTAACAGACAAGACAAAGTGGATTTAAATATTAGCTGATCAGACTAGTCTAACAGACAAGGGACAACTGACAACCCCCCCCCCCCCCAAAAAAAAATAAAAAAAAAATAATTAAATAGTTACTTCAGTTAATGGGAATCAAGCACAAAACCAAAAACCTGTCTCATAAGTCAAAGAAAAGAAACCAACATATTAACTTCCACTGTGTTTTTTTTTAATGCTTATTTTTCAGCCAAAGCTTTCCATTTGGTTGGATCATATCCTTCATTGAACTCTACCTTCACTTGGATGTCTCTACACTCCAAGTACACACATACTAGATTTCACTCCATATTGCACTGTTATTACATTAGGTCACTGACTAAATCTGCCCAGACAGACACATCCATCCAACTTGTGCCAAAAAGCTTAAAACCTGCAGAAGTACATTTTCCATGATGACCTACTGTGACAGTCAGAAAAATTCACAACATGAAAACCATATCAGAGAGGCTGGTAAACATTCTGTCAAAAAGGGGACTTTATATCGTAGCTTCAAAATTTGGCACCAAAGTTCTATTTTGAATTGCAGCGAAAGCTTGAAGATTAATATATGTGTTATGGGTTAGCAAACGGGATATCAATTATAATCAATTATTTGAGGAAAAAACCCTTAAACCCTGCCAAATATAGTAACAAAACCTTCCAAGAAACTGAAAGTAGCAAAAGTGGCTGTCTTAGGAGATGTCAGCAGTGTTTCAATGATAAAGCGCCCCATGTTAGTCCATCTATGTTCTACTGCTTATCCTGGATACAGAATCTAAGCAGAGATGCCCAGACTTCTGATCACCTCCTTCTGCCATTTGGAGGGTTCACCAAGACATTCCCAAGCCAGCCGAGAAGCATGTCCTAGGCCCGAGAGCCTCCTCCCGGCCTAAAACACCTCCCCTAAGAGGCACACAGAAATCAGATACCTGTCAGATACCTGAGCCACATCATATGACTCAATTCCAGTGTGGAGGAGTAACAGCTCTACTCACCCCATCTCTACGGTAGAGCCCTGACACCCTTCAGAAGAGGTTAATTTCTTTCATTTCTTCACTGCCCACTGATTATAACCATAGATAAGGGAAGGAAAGTAGATCAACTGGTAATTGGACAGTTTTACAATCACACTCAGAAGCTTCCTCGCCACAACACACTGTAATGCAGTAGAGCAGATGCCGCACCAATCAGACAATGTCCCGGTCTACTCTACCCTCACCTGTGAGCAAATTCACCATACCTCACACTCGCAACTTGTTCCAGATGCACAGTGGGCATTCCACTTGTTTCCGGCTAAGAACCATTGCACATCAATATTGTATACAGAAAATCAGACTGGTTCCAAGTTATGTCTGCAGCATTTTATATTCACATAATATTCAGCAAGAGCTTTAAAATATTGAACATCAGTTTTTGTTTTTTAACCTTATTTATTAATTTGTTTTTTGAGAATAATTCATTGCACTCTGTATAAAAAGTTACATTATTGGTGTGGTAGATTCGTCGACCTTTGTAAATAATACAATTCAAACGATATCATGACTGATATTTACCATGAAGCAAAAGTTCGAACCACTAATTTTAAATTTACAAACTCTACACAGAGAAGCTATCTAGAGACGTTAAGCTACATTTTCTAAGACTGGAAAAAAAGCATTCTAAATTTGTAGTTTTACCCTCTCCTGACTTTGTGTGATCAAACATCTCTTTTGCCATCTGTTGGGTTTTTGTACTATTCTGTTCCAAACTGGTCATTTACAGTCTTTTAACTCTACAAATTTCAATGTAAAAACAGCACTATTCTAAAGGCACTTAATTTATAAGGAACATTTACATAATAATAACACAGCCAGTTACAATACATTCTGGCTTTTAGGAGGTTTTAGTATCTAACAATTGCTAATTTAAATTTTTGGGTGCTTTGGGACTGTACAGCTAGTTGTTTTTTCAGGTGTTTCTATTATTACTGAGTGATTGTACAGTCTAATAACAAGGCTATCAAGCAAAATATGACATCACAAACAGCTGGAGCTGATATTGATTGCAATGCACAATGAAGATTTTAATTAGTTACCTTTCATCAGGCTTGATGACTAGGATTTTAGACAATAGTGCATGCACAGTGTTTTGTTAGTCTTGTCCGTAATTCCATCTCTATTATTTGCAGTTCACCATTTAATGTACCATGACTTGTTCCTGTCCGCCTGTCCTTTCAGACAAAAATATAGGCGTCCATTAAGAGTGAGAAAGAGATCGAGAGAGGAGCTGCTGTGCTTCTAGATGTGTGTTTGTCATATAAAAACTGTCAGGGCTGATCACATCAAAAGACCTGGACAATCAATGTTATAAAAGAGGAACAGAAGAATTCTATGAGAAACACATAACAATTAAAAGCTGAAAAAAAATGAAAAGTTCAGCTGAAAATTCTCTGACGTGCACACATTTTGTTTCCTCCAGAGACTCCAAAGAGTAAATAACAGAGATGCAAAGCCGGCAGCAACCTATGATTTTTTTTTTTTTTTGATTACATTTGTTAGCTTTTTACACACTACATTTAAACACCACATATTACTTGTGGTGTTACTGTCAAAATCAGAAAACATGGAGTCTACTTGCCTTTTGGTTTTGATATAATTTTTCATACATATTGTTTTAATGCAATTCAGAGTTATCTTAAATTGCCTAACTAAATATATAATAATCTTCAGTAATACTGTCACATGTTGAAAATCTTAAATATCTTGCATAGCATGCCGAGAGAACATAAAAACCCCCATAAGAAAACAGTTTTTAGGGGGTTGACACATTTGGGAACACAAACCAGAGTGGGGAGCTGAGGTCGGGTCAGCTGGTAAGTGTAAGGTGAAGAGGAGGCAGAAGCAGCTTGCTTTACCAGCTCACATTCTTTCTGCTGTTTAAGAACAAATCCTGTGCTGAGACAAAAATGACTGGCTTTTATTTACAGACATCAGGCTGACATGCCTGCAAAACTGAGAGGGATCTGCAGTGTTTGCAGCACATACTTCAGCTAAGACGGTTCGAGGGATTTTACTTCGAAGTCCATGGATTCCACCACAAAGCTCATTCTGAAGGCTCAGTGTGCGAGGTATTTATCCTTGGTTGTCAGCAGTGAGTGAGTCAGTATGTAAGCAGTATTGTCCCAAGTGAGAGGAATTTTTTTTTTCCCACTTGGGGGCAGCAAAACAACCTGTAAATACATAATTCATACACTATTGCATCATAAAGTTGTTTACGGGCAACATGTCACACTTTAAGAGCATACAGAACAATGTCAGTATTCATATGAAGCTAAGTTTTTGGAGAATTTAAAGAATTAAAGTGTTCTTTAAACTCACTTTTGGTCTGCACCAACTCATGAAGATGGTATATCATTTATAATTGCATATTAAATTCTTCTGCATTTCACAAAAACTATTAAGTGACAAGAATGTGCATTGTTAATGAGTTAACAGTGAAAATAAACTATATACTATAAAAATATACAGTATAGTATAAGTTTAAGAGTGCTTTGTTGTCCAACATCAAAATTGCCACCTTGCCCTTAAAACTGATTGTGCCCCCCTTGGCAGCAACATCTACAATCAAGTGTTTGCGATTTCTTTCACACCACTGTGAAGGAGTTTTGGCCACTCTTCTTCGCAGAATGGTTTTAATTCAGTCATACTGAATTAGTTTCAAGTATAAATGATCAGATTTAAGTTTGGACTTTAAGTCTGAGTAAGTCACTCCAAAACGGTGGACTTCTTGGAGTGTTTCGGATCATTGTCCTGCAGGAAAAGTGCACTTGACTCGAGCTTCACAGCTGGAAATTCCCCTTTAGGATTTTCTGGTAGAGATTCTGGTATTAATGGTTCCATCGATTACAGTAGGTAATTGATGGTACCTAAGTAGGCCCAGACCATCACACTGTCACCACCATGTTTGACTGCTGATATGTTCTTTTTATGAAATCATGTGTTAGTTTTACACCAGATGAAATGGGACTCAACCTTCCAAAAAGTTCACATTTTATCTTGTCTCTCTTTTGTGGCCTTCAGGATGAGTTGTGCAGAGTAATAAGTCATTTAATGGCATAATTTTGGAAAGCCAGCCACTCCCGGCATGGTTCACCACTGTTCCAAGTTTTCTCCATTTATGGATAATGTCTCTCACCGTGGTTTGCTGGAGTCCCAAACACTGAAGGTTATTTTGTAACCTTTTACAGACTGATAGATGTCAGTTACTTTGTTTCTCACCTGTTCTTGAGTTTCTTTAGATTATGGCATGATGTGTTAACACAGGGGTCCCCAATCCCAGTCCACGAGGGCCGGTGTCCCTGCAGGTTTTAGATGTGTCCTTGATCCATCACAGCTGATTTAAATGGATAAATTACCTTCTCAACATGTCTTGAAGTTCTCCAGAGGCCTGGTAATGAACTAATCATGTGATTCAGGTGTGTTGACCCAGGGTGAGATCTAAAACCTGCAGGGACACTGGCCCTCCCGAACTGGGAATGGGGACCCCTGTGTTAACCCAATCTTAGATGCCTGAGGAATGGAGAAGTGTACTGGTACAAGAACAAGAACACGGTTGGTGTGCAGAGCTGTAGTAACTACAGAGGGATAAATCTGTTGAGCCATACCATGAAGATATGGGAGAGTTGTGTAAAACTGACAAAGTTGTTGAAGCTTTGAGAGCCTGGAGAGGTGGAGGGAAGCACTGGAGAGAAGAGGATTCAAAGTCAGTAGAAGCAAGTAAGAACCATGTCTGTGAATGAAAAGAAAGACAGGTGGAAAGGTGAAGATGTGAGGAACAGAGATAATGAAGGTGGGTGAGTTTAAATACTTAGGTTCAACCATCCAAAGTTACAGACAGTGCACAAGAGAGCTAAACAAGAGAGTGCAGGCAGGGTGGCGTGAGTAGAGATGAGTGTCGGGGTAATTTGTGATAGAAAGATAGCAGCAAGAGGGAAATGAAAGGTTTACAACATGGTAGTGAGACCTGTTATGACGTATGGTTTGGAGATGGTGGTACTAACAAAAAGACAGGAGGTGAAGCTGCATGTGCAGGTGGAGTTTAACATGCTACGATCTTCACTGGGAGTGACCAGGAAGGACAAGAGTGGAAAGAAGTATATTAGAGAGACAAGTTGAGCATTTTAGAAACAAAGTTAGAGAGCTGAGACTGAGATAGTTTGCACGTGTGCAGATGAGGGAACGTGAATGTACTGTACAAAGAATGTTTAATGTTGAGCTTTTAGGCAAAAGGAAAAGAGAAAGACCCGAGGGGAAGTTCTTGGATGTAGTAAAAGAGGACATGCAGAGGTTTGATGTGACAGAGAAGAATGCCAGGGATAGGGTGAGATGGAGGCAACATTTCAAAGAAGAAGAATCATGTAAATTAACCCACTGCCAAATGTGAGAGTTGGGTAAAACTCAAACCGGAGATTTTAGGGAGGTACAGCAGATCAATATGTGGTTCAGGGGTCTTAAAAGTGATGGTGGAAACAAAATCTTGTGCTACACAAGTTTCACAGCCTTCTGTTCAGTCTTCAGGGACATGCAATTTGGCTACAGGGCTGAATGCACTATAAATGGATAAAAACACATCTGTTCATGTGCTTTCCCTTTCAGAATACTATGTTTGTAGTGACCTCTGTGACTGCCATAAACATGGCCTGTCAGACAGGAGAAAAAAAAATAAATCCTGCATTTAAGTACAGTTTCCTGAAGAAAAAGCTGCCCTAATAGCATAGAGACCTGCTACAGAGACAGTGGACCTCAAGTTGTTGGTTAAGGTTAGTTTGTTACCCTGGCATCAACACACTCAGATATATAAGAAATAACAACGCAAAATTCTGCATCTATTAATAATTTAGACTCTTCCAGTTAGTGCAGAAGCTCATCCCCAGCCTGCAGAGGGCACTCGACCCTTTTTCCAGCTCAGAACCATGCCTCAGACTGGTGGAAATGAGCTTTCTTCGAAGGGTTTCTGGGCTCAGCCTTAGAGATCAGATAAGGAGCTTGGCCGTCCAAGAAGGTCCATATCATATCAAAAAGTGCACATTGAGGTAAATGGGCAATCTAACTAGGATATCTCTCTTAGATGTCTCTTAGTTGAGGTGTTTTTGGCACCTCAGAGTGGACCCTGGAAACACTGGAGATATTGTGTTTCTTGGCTGTCATAAGGAATATCCCCCTAAAAAGATAAAGGAAGTGGCCAGGGAGAGGCAGGGCCCAGGCATCTCTGCGTAGACTGCTGCCTCTGTGACCTGGACCCTGTTATCAGTTATAGAAAATGAATGGAGGGATAATAATTTAGACCCAAAAATATGAAAATCTTAGTTTCATATTTATATTTATATAGGTTTAAACTACTGAAATTTCCCTTTAGAACAAAACTTCTAAATAAAAATTGCGTTAGCTTCACTGAAATGGCAACACACCACATAAACACACCCACACTTACCTGCAAAAAAGAGGAACTGTTTGGATACACACACACACACACACACACACACACACACACACACACACACACACACTAGTGCGTATCACTATAGATAAACAGACCGGGGGTGATAGTGTTCTGCTCTTTCACTCCTTAACAGGAGCCAGAAACTATTTGTATTTACAATGTTTATCTCAGACTGTTTTCTCTTCCTCCTTTTT
>VUQG01031475.1:54237-72431 GCA_015106755.1 Etia nguti | reverse complement strand
TCGTAGTCTAAGGAGCTTGGGAAGAAAAGCGTCTGGACTTCTTTAAGTTGCTTGAAGACGTTTCACCTCTCATCCGAGAAGCTTCTTCCGTTCTAAGGTCAAATGGTGGAGAGTCCCAGATTTAAGCCCAATGGGAGTGTCCCCCCAAGAGGGACATGGACCCCCTAATGATCCTCTACCTAATCACACGAGCCAAGGTGTGAAAACGGGTGTAGGTCACAATCAGCCAAGGTTTCGGGTGAGCTCATTGTGAAACCTAGCCCCACCCTATCATGTGATTTCCTGAGGTCAAAAGGCCCAGGATGTGAGTGGGTGTTAAGACGTCTGGGAAGGGATCTCAAAACTGGATTATAGATTGCAGACAGTTGGAGTCGTAAGCCACCGCCTCTGTTCAAAGATGGTCGTTCACAGTGGACATAGATGGCTTCTTTCACTCCTTTTTCAAACCATCTGTCTTCTCTGTCCAAAATGTGAACATTGGTGTCCTCAAAAGAGTGACCTTTAGATGTCCTTTAGATGTAGATGGACAGCTGAGTCTTGTCCCATCAAGGTGGCTCTTCTATGTTGTGCAATGCATTTATGAAGTGGCTGTTTGGTCTCCCTCTTGAGGGGACACTCCCAAAGGGCTTAAATCTGGGACTCTCCACCATTTGACCTTAGAACTGAAGAAGCTTCTCGGATGAGAGGTGAAACGTCTTCAAGCAACTTAAAGAAGTCCAGACGCTTTTCTTTCCAAGCTCCTTAGATCAATCATTAACATTAACAGTTTTATCTGATCAGCCAATTAAATGGCAGCAACTTGGTGCATTTGGGCACGTAGACATGGTCAAAATAACTTGCTAAATTTCAGACTGAGCATCAGAATAGAGAGGAAAGAGGTCAAGAGGTCAGAAAAGAATGGCTAGATAGGAAGACAACGTTAACTCAAACAACTACTTGGTACAATCTAAGTATGCAGAGGAGCGTCTCTGAATGCAAAATGCATCCAGCCTCGAAACACACAGGCTGCAGTAGCAGAAGATCACACCAGGTCCCACTCCTGTCTAAGTTAAGAATGGTAAACCTTGCAGCTGCTAACCAAAATTGGACAACAGAAAATAGATGAGCGTGATGAGTCTCGAATTCTGCTGCAACATTTAGGTGGTCAGAATCTGGTGTAAACGAGAAAGCGTGGATCTACACTGCCCAGAATTAACAGGCTGCTGGTGCTAGTATAATGGTGTGGTGGAGATTTTCTTGGCACACTTTGGGCTACTTATTACCAACTGAGCATTATTTAAATGCCCTGGCCTACCTGAATATTTTTGTTCACCATAGCCATTCCTTTACGACCACAGTGTACCCATCTTCTGATTGCTGCTTCCAGTAGGCTAAAATGCCATGTCATAAAACTCAAATGTTCCCAATCTGGTTTCCTGAACATGATGATGAGTTCACTTTACTCAAATGGCCTCCACAGTCACCAGATCTCAATCCAGCAGAGCACCTTTGGGATGTGGTGGAATGGGAGATTCACGGATCATGCATGTGCAGCCAACAGATTTGCACCAACTGTGTGGATCTCCACTATTAGGTGGTTAAGGTTACATTTCCTGGTTAGGAGAATGCATTAGCAGCATTTTAAGTATGTGTGCAGTTTAGAATTAGGATGAGGTCTGTTGAGTTATGAGCATTAATTTACTGGCAATTAATATATCCTTGAGGTGCACCTTTTTTTTGCCTGCATGTGAGAGTTTGTGATAAGAAAATGAAAATTAGAAAGTGTGAATTAACCTTGACTGTATTTTCATGCATGCATGTGTTAAAAACACACACAGAGACATTATTGTGCATTATTGTGTTCATGAAGGTCAAATTGTTCCATATACTGTACACGCTACTCGCTCCGTGTGCGTGCCAGTCAGTGAGAACGGATGAAATGAAAAATAAGAGTTAGAATTATTGAATAACCATTCTGCCTGGCACGTCTGTAATCATTAAATGCTGTTTGGGAAGTGACCGTAAGCACTTCAAACCACCTACGTGTTTCACAATCAGAATAAAAATGAATAAAAGATTAGAATTTTAAGTGCCTAGATTTGGAATTTAAAATAAGTTGGGCTGTAGAACAAAGCCCAAAAAAGGGACCAAATAGAGTTTGCGGTGACTCCTGCTGCCCCTCCTCATACTTCAGGCCACTTGTGGAGGTGGAATTGAAAATCTGCTGTCAGTTTGCTCAGTGTGTCTGTCTTTAAGAGTGAGACGGAGGAGCAGGTGCAAACATATTTTCAATCTCAAGTTGTCTCTTTAATATTTTAGTCGTTGTTTCAGATGTATGTGAGGGACAGATTTTTTTTTTTCCACACTCCTGCAACCACCCACTTCTGCATGATTTCCATCCATTACGGCCTGATCCCGCAGAGACTCTGATCACAACAGGCCACAACACTGTTTTGTGTTTCCCACCAAGCAAAACACACATGCAGTCATTTTATAATCAAAAGCTATGCAAATATAGTTGCTCAGCTGTTTATTGCAACATGATATGAAGATGTGAGCATGTGACATATAACACTTAAAAAGCAATATAAAATAAATTTTAAAAAAGTAAAATAATTTTTAAAAAGACAATCCGTATCAGCTTGAGGCAGTGAAAGCTAAAAGCAGATAAAAATATTATAGATCTTGGTCTGTTTCTTCTGATATACATAGTTACCATGTTCCATAGTAGCAGTTATAAAAACCAGATGCAGTTTATGTTGGCCACAGCCATCTTTCATCTCACTGACAATTGAATAACACTAGAACAAAGCATCCTTGTGTTGCAACTTGTTTCCTTGACTCTGTCCTGACCCCTGAAGCATTTGCTATGCACTGCTTTTTACTCTGAGCCCTACTTTGACCCTCCCAGCTCATCTTAAAGGACAAGAGAAAATCCCCTTTCAGTGACCACCCTGGTGAGATGATGGTTCCAAGACCTGAGCCTTCATTTGAATAATTTAGCAAAACAAATTTTATGCATTTGTTGTCTTGTTTATTTATTTTTAATGTATTTTTTCATATTGCTCTTTTTGCTTTTACTTTTTACTTGTTTATTAATATGCTGACATTTTGCAATTTTGCTTTCTTTTATTGTGTTGTTTTAACCCTATCTCTACTTTGAATTCATTTTGTCTTTTTTTGTTTGGCTTCAGTATTTTCTGCTGTAATTTACAATGTGAGCGTTCTCCTTTTACTTTCCACTCAAAACACTTTGTAGACTGCTTTTAAAGGTTCTATCTAAATCAAAGTATTTTTTTGTTTATTATAATTATTATTATTTAGCAATTTGTTTGCTGCTCTGTAAAACGTGTCAGGATTGCTGAGAGTTTCTCATAAAATGAGACCTTGGTGTAGAAAGAGGGTCTCTGAATGACTTGAGATGGAT
Source organism: Etia nguti (assembly GCA_015106755.1). Taxonomy (NCBI): domain Eukaryota; kingdom Metazoa; phylum Chordata; class Actinopteri; order Cichliformes; family Cichlidae; genus Etia; species Etia nguti. The sequence continues at coordinate 69,025 of VUQG01031475.1, read as the reverse complement.
TCTGCAGTCACAGCAGGCACTGAAGGATTTAAAATCATCATGAACTTTGGAAGTCTCCCAAGGAAACATGACAGCGCTGCAGGAAATGCAGACTAAATCCATCTTGGGAATATGAAATTGGGCTGCATTTGTGATTTCATGTGGAGCTGTCCGGGCTTTTCTCAAATTTCTGCTTTTCTCTCCTACCTGATTGTTCCCACTGTTTATTTGACCTTTACATTCATTTAAAAAATGTTTTTGGTGGGTTTTAGACTCTATCCTTTTAGATTTGCCCAGGTTTTTCCCAACTATGGAAAAAACAAAAGCAATATACTGGAACAGTTTGCAGAATAAATGGAATTAAAAATAAACCTTAAAATAATTTTTATCTGGTCAATGAGTGTATTCCATGAGAAGCACACGGAGAGTTTGGGATACACAGCAGGTTTCCCAGACATGGATTAAGTCGAGTCCAACACCCCCAAAAAAATTCATTGAATAAAGTTTATGTCTGGTACTGGGCTTAATCCATGTCTGGGAACCTGAGTAGTCTGGTTTAAATAAGTAAATGGGTGTAAATTTGTCACAGACAGCAAGCAGACAGGTGTTAAGTGGGACAACTCTTTATACCATATAACCTCAGCAGGGGATACACACATATACATATGCACACACATACTCTCATGACAGAGTAGCAGAAAGCTTTCCCTAATTCAGTGTTCGGTGTCAACGTAGTAATCCAGCTGGTATCATTTCTTCATGTCTGTATTTTTGAAGTTTTTTTTAATCCTTTGATTCTGAGAAAAAAAATCTACAAATGATGCACAGGAGAGTAAGGTAGCAGATATAGAAGAGATCTTATGTTTAATTGGAGGCCAGCGGGTGTCCTTATGCTTGCAAAAGCACATGGATTAATTGCTGTTCAGTATCTGGCAACCTGAGTCCCTCTTCTCTCGTCTCTCATTTTGTTCTGCCTTTCCCCCCATTTTTCTTAAACTGTTAATCTCTCACATTTTTCTTCTTTTATCGTGTCCATATGGGAAGGATTAACATTTCCTAAAGCAATAGCCACCTGTGAAGGTAGATGAAGGTAAAGGAGAAGTAGATTTATTGCTTTTACGTTTGAGTAGCAGACCTTGAAGACTCTTACATAGGCTGTGTCTATAAGGAGATACACTCAAAATACGATTTCAGAATAAAATGTTTCTGGCAAAACTACAGCTACAGACAAATTACACACACACACACACACACACACACACACACACACACACACACACACACACATGCATGGAGACATATGCAGATGTCTCTGTGTGTGACTGTTATTGTTATTGTATTTCTGGCTCACAATGAATATGAATATAAAGTATGTTTCCTTAAAGAATAATCATCAAGAGACACCAAATAGCTCTGTGCTAAAAACTGTTTGATTAACTTTGAATTATTTATTGTGATAGTGTTGGTGATCATGAGACTTTTTCTGTATGGTCATGTCAACTTGACATGACGATTGGGTACACAAATATCTAATGAGCCAATTACATTGCAGAAACCCAGAGCATTTAGGCTTGTAGAAATGATGAAGATGACCTGTGGAAGTCCAAACCAAGCATGGAGAAGAAAGGTGCTTTCAGAGGTTTTGAACTGTCAGAGTCGCTGCTGTCAAATGGGCTGGTTTGTATATTTCAGAAACCGCCGGTCTACTGGGATATTCTGTAGTAATTCAAACAACTACTCCTTGGAAACAAGGTATCCAAGGTAAGCCTCTTGAAAGGCACATCACATTAGACTTGAAGCAGAAGGGCTACAGCAGCAGAAGACCACACCAGATACCACTCCTGTCAGTTAAGAAAAGGAAACTGAGGATACTAATTCACACAAACTCACCAAAATTGGACAAGGAAAGACTGGAAAGACATTACCTGTCCTGATGAGTCTCAATTTCTGCTGTGACAGTTGGTTGGTAGGGTCAGAATTTGTTGTAAACAATGATGGTGGTGGAGTAATGGAGTGGAGGAGATTTTCTTTGCACACTTTGTGCCCCTTAGTACCAAATAAGCACTATTTATATGCTGCAGTCTACCTGACTGTTGTTGTTGACCATGCCCATCTCTTTTTGACTACAGTGTAGCCATCAGAAGATAACTTGCGGGTTCCTTGAATATGATAGTAAGTTCACTGTATTCAAATGGCCTCCTGTGACATGAAAAATTGAGGCAAACCTGAAGCCAAAAGAGGATCCAACCGGAAACTAATAACGTGTAACTAATGAAATGGCCAATGAATGGGCAAAAGGCAAAGGTAGCATGAGGTTTTTATGGAGATATGTGCAGGACACTTTAATGGTGAAAAATATTATAATAATATCAACTGGCTGCTGATGCTCACCTTAATGTAACAAAAACGTTCCAGGAAGATACTGTGACCAATCAAATTGTTGTTTTTGCCATTTTTGTGCTAAATATGATGTAAATGATTTATTTCTTTAAGATAAGCTCTCATTTATTGCTGGTAGTATGTACAACACCATTTTCCAAAGAAAGGGTGAAGTATGCAGCCATGACTGAAGAAATATCAAATTGTGACTGGACAGACAGACTAGGTAGAGGTCACTTGTAAGTGACCTCAGGCTCACTTTTTTTTTGGTCTTTTTTTTTGGTCTTGTGGGCTTTTTTTCCTCGAACATGATCGACTTTTATGTGCTGATGCCGGTTTTTACAGAGTGTCCTGACTTTTTTGGAAAAGGGGTTTTATGTAAATGGAAAAAGTTTTTATAGAAATCCTGACCTCATTGTGTCACCATCACTTCTGAAACTGAACCTACACTTTTGTGCGTGTACATGAGAAAGACTTCTGTATGGCATTCATGGGTACAATTCAGCCTTGTGTGCATGATTTAAAAATACATTTTTCGATTTGGAGCACTTTATTGCATAGCTTAAATAACTATCATTGTTTTTACTTGTGTCCGTGGCTAAAAGTGCATTTCGTCTGGCTCTGCACGGTCCTGTTCTTGCCCTTGGTTCAATATCTTAACTGGTGACATGGAAGGGCTTGAAAGGAAAGGGAGGATAGTGCAAAGGAGTGAGAGAGAGTAGGAAGGTGAAAGAGATGAGAAAGATTAGGGATTGATTATCGATCGCTGTGGAGTTGGGAAAGATAGAGGAACATAACCTATTTTGCTTTTGTTAACGTTTTTTTTTTTTTCCCCCAGTGTGGTTCATCGACTTAGAGGGAGATTGGTGGAGAAGAAGAGCTGCACAAAAGAGTCATGCCTTCATGTCCAAACAAACAGCAGAGGGTTGGAGTGAGGATGAAAGAACAAAAAGAAGAAATGAAGAGTGGACAGAGGAAAGGAAAAGCGCACACAAATGCGAACGTCTGTGGTATTTATTGTTAAACAGAACAAATCAGCATGAAGAAACGACCTTGCAGTTTTCTATTCCCAAATCAAACAAGCACTCATTAAAACCTCACCATCCCCCAGTCGTATCTCAAATCAGTTCCACAATTTCATTTCATGGAAACACACATTTCACCAGACAGTAACCAAACATAATACTAAGGTTCATTTCCATTCAAATAACACAAATCTTATCAGTGATCACAGCAAATGTAGTTCACAGATTTCTCTGTCTATCAGCATTTGTCAGTTTAAGTGTGTGTGTGTGTGTGTGTGTGTTTTTTAACATGCATGCATGTCAATAGAAGTCCAGACTCAATTATTCCATTAAGGAGGCAGTGCAGAGTAGCATGCAGTGACTAAAACAACAGCCTCTCTCTCAAGCACAGGTTTGCTTTAAACACAGTGCAGTCAATAATCCATTTCCTGTTAATAGCCGGAGTGTGTTCTCATCAGTATGTGGGTGCAGTTGTGTGTGTGTGTATGTGTGTGTATTTGTATCTTTCTGAACAATGGGGTGTTCCTATTCTTTGGCTGAATTTGCGCCTTTTCCCAAGACTAGTCTTCTTGAGCTGTGGGGAATATAAATCCTTGTCAGCCTATGTAAGTTTTATGTGTGCTTGTGTGATGGTCAGTGTGACTGTGTGGTTGTGTAGTTTTGGACAGAGAAAATGTGAGTGAGAGGGTGAAAAGAGCCATCCTTTTGTAACTCTGACTTGGACACGTACGCCTCTTCTACACTCACATACACATATACACATACGATTGGACGCATATGCATATGTTTCTTTGTGTGACTGGCATGCTGAGTGCAGACTGCAGCAGAATGTTTTATTCTTTTGTGGGAGGATTTCACTCTAAATGAGTTGTCTTGGGACTTGAGACTGCTTAACACACACAGAAAAATGTACATTCACATGCACTTTTGGACCCTGTATCTTGTCAGGCCTGTAAGCAGCATAATACATTCTTTAGCCTATCTTGGACAGTTCTTTTTCTTACACTCTCCCCCTATTGTAAACCAGACATTAGGGGGGAACATATCCCAGGTACCACAGGGCAAAAGGCAAGGAACACCCTGGATGGGCCCAGGGTGTTCCTGATATTGTCACACTTACTTATTGGTTTCTGAAGTTAAACTTATGCCACCTAATGTTAGACTGCAGTTCCCTAAAAATCCCTCAGATAAAACGTTTGATTGCATTCTTACAAAATGAATGCTTATTTACTACGCATCAGAATCCAACAATATCATATCCACTTCAGATAAAGTGGCAAAATATCAAAACAGTAGCTAATAGTGACTAACAGCAGCTAACAGAGACAAAAACAGAAGCACTAGCAGAAAAGTTCATGATATCCTCAAGAACTCATGTCAATATCGCTGTCAGGAGTCAGCTTCACTGATTAATCAACTTGTGTTGGACTTTACAACCTTCTCTGGAGCAAATAGACATGGGTGCTTCTAACCCAGCGTATAGACAGCTGAGGTAAACAGCCTATCCTGCTACCCAGTGAAAGACTCCAAGCAGATCCGAATGTGGAACAGAGCTTTCATGTTATTCATGCCACTTTCTTTTACTTGAAATGAACATTTAAAATGTGTCTTGAGAAGGAGGATATCAATATCAATATCTCCCTTGAAGAGAAACCAAATGATTCACATTAACTTAACCTGGATTTGTCTGTTTTAAAATCCAACAGCTTCAGTAGATGCACTCATTTCACACAGAGGTGAAAAAAAGTTTGAATAAATGTTACATCGCAAAGAATTCTGGATAAACTTGTATGCACAAAAGCACATATTCTGATACATAGCTTTTGGAAATCTGGGTGACGTTACCAGAAGCAGGTGATGAACAGCAGTGTGTGAAACTGTCCCCTAAATGTCACCTTGTGTTAATGCTGCCCAGAAGATGAGTGGTAAAACATTGCTTTATGCAAACACACTTATGCACATACACACTAAGGTTAACATTATATATTATAAACAGTAAACTGAAGCATGGGAGAGCACAAAGAAACAGCTGCTCCCAACACACTGGTTTATGTTTTTGTCTTTTTCTCGCTTTCTGTGTTTTGTCTTGTAGCACAAAACACAGGTACGCACGTGTTAAATCACTCTTCCGCCTGTAAAACACATACCTTCAGGATTTCATGCAATATGAACACAGCTATTCTTTACTCTTTTTTTAAATTAAGAAAAAAATAGATACAGAGTCACCATAAACCTCCCAAAATCTTTCATGTTTTAAATACAGTTTCTACACAAAATAATTGTTAGTTCTGTGATAGTGACTTAACACAGACTCACTAACTGCAGTATTAAGTACAACTGTTTAACTGCTTGTTAATGCAAGTATCTAATCAGCCAATCACATTGCAGTAACTCCCTTGCATTTAGGCAAGTAGACATGATCAAGGTGACCTGCTCAAGTTCAAAGTGAGCATCAGGCTGGGGAGGAAAAGTGATTAAAGTGACTTTGCATGTGGCATGGTTGTTGGTGCCAGATGGATTGGGTTGTGTATTTCAGAAACTGCTGATCTATTGGGATTTTCCCACACAAGCATTCTAGGGTTTACAGAGAATGGTCCAAAAATATCCAGTGAGTGGTGTTTTCGGAGTTAAAATGCCATGCTGATGCCGGAGGTGAGAGGAGAATAGCCAGACTGCTCACAGCTGATAGGAAAGCAACAGTGGCTTAAATAACCGCTCATTACAACCAAGGTATGTAGAACCACCTTGAAGCACATGGGCTACATCAGCAGAAGACCACACCGAGTACTATTACTATTATCTAAGAACAGGAAACTGAGGCTACAATTACCACAGGCTCAGAAAAATTGGACAACAGATGCTGGTCAAATGAGTCCTGATTTCTTCTGCCACATTAACATGGTAGTGTCAGAATAATGACCTCAATGCCTTCTAATGAATACAAGCCATAATACAAGCCATGCCCCAAAGCTCAAATACTTTTAAACTTGAACATAAAACGAGCTCACTCCACACAGTTAACAGCTCTTAATCCAACAGAGCACTTTTGCAATGCATTGAAACAAGAGTTTCAATTCAAGTTAATTCAGCTTTATTTATAAAGTGCGAAATCACAACAGTCACTTCAAGGCACTTCATATTGTAATGTAAAGATGCAACAATGATAGAGAGGAAATCACAATGTGGAGGAGAGCCAGAGATTAATAATATCTAATGATTAAATGCAGAATGGTGTGTAAACATGTAAATTTCCAGCTGAGAAATCTAGAGAAACTATATGATGTTATCATGTCAATGTAGATTAGAACCTCAAAGCAATGTTTCCAGCACAATCTTGAATCTACACCAAGAGTTTAGTTAGTTCTGAAGTCAAAATGGGCTTCAACCCGGTACCAGGAAGTTGTAACTAATGAAGTGGCCGGTGAGTGTACGTCTCAGCAGAGAAGGATCATGAATTATTTGGCAGTATTCAGGGTGCTCTCCGCCTTTTCAAATTATTATTTTACTATTCATACAAGTCAAGTGACTGCCAATAAAACACAAGCACCATGTACACAGGAATGTGTAGATCCCAGCTTTGGCATTATATGTACAATATATGTGTGGTACAGGGTGAGGATTAAAATGGGAGAGATCGCTCACACCATTTCTCCTCTTTCAATCAATAAGCTAGGGATTCTAATAGACATTGATTGCATCTGAATCCCAGATCCCAAGTCGCAAATGTGATTATAAAATGGCCAGTCCTGACACTTTATTGAAAACAATGAGGCTGGAAGGAGAAACAGGAGGAGGGAGGGAATAGGAGTGACTGGTTGGGAAGGATGGATTAATCTTCTGCTTGTCAGCTTGCTAAAGCATTCCTCTTCGTCTACTTCTTTTTTTGTGTGTGTTTGTGTGCACGTGTGTGTTTATGTACAAGGACATATGAATATTCTTGGTGAGAATGTTTGCACAGTGGAGTGCTGAACTGTTAAAAAAGCACCGGTGTTGAATATACCACAGTACTGTAAACCTTATTGCAAAGTTGTAATGGACCAGTCAGTCTCTCTGACTCTAATCTCTAAAAACAGATATGTGCATAGGAATATAATTTTGCTTTTAAAAAATAAAAAAAATAAAAAAAATTCGGGATTACTTTGGTTTACATTTGTATTACAAACAGTACTGATTGCATTCAGGTACTAAGTCCATGCAAGAGTAAAAGAGCGACACATTAGTACCACAGACAAAAGGTGGAGAGAGCCACTTTGACGTTACCCGTTAATCTACTGAGTACTGTATTTACTGATGAGTTTAAAATCAGTAAATCAAAAATAGTTCTTATGTACTATCAGTTCCCAAATTAAAATATCTGTCAGTCATTTTGAAAGAGATCGTTTAATTCTATGTAATCAGATCCATTTTAATTTCACAGTAGGGTAAGTGGGAGGCGGATTGACGGTTGCTCTGTGTTGACAACGTACAGTGGAGAGCGAAATGCTGCAATCTGCAAAATAAATCAAAGCTATCCCCTTTGAACACCGTGACAGATGTTTAGTCTTCATATATACTCAGAATTTGAGATATGGCTAAACACTATGTATATGCATTTACTGTTCTCCAGAACCTGCTCCCCCTTTACGTGTAACTGCTCTCCATTGTGAGTTGATGTTTTGTTCCATTGGTTACCAAGGACTTCTACATGTGCTTGTCTCCTGTCTGTGTAGGTGTATTAAATATGTGCCTGCGTTTTTCTTTTTGCGTTGCCAGTAGATGCCAGTGGATGAAATGCTGCGTGGTTTACGTGTTTTTCATGGTTTTGTGGCTTTTTTTTTGGTCTATTATTTACATAATTCCATTTGCAATGAAAATTAATGAAGCTGTTTTCTAACCCCTTATTTGTGACACAGCGTGAAACTGAAATATCAGTGAAATACTAGTTCTACCTTTTACAGATGCACCTCTTCTCCACCTGCAATTAAACCTGCAGATGGAGATGCATCTCTTCTCGACCTCCGAGTATAATTGCTTAAAATTCAAGTTATTACTTCTTTTGAACTGTTGGATTTCAAAGGAATGGTTTGGTAGGGAAGGCTCAGCTTTTATGTCGTAGCATGCTCATTTTCTTTAACACTATTCACCAAAGGCTTACACACTCTTTGAGTTTGTTCGTACTGAAATCTCATTGTGGAATGATCAGAGTGGATTTTCCCCTCTGACCTTAATATAGACACAGAGGCTTGCACATATATAATATACTGTTTGTGTACCTGGTACTTTTCCTTGCAGTTATTTATTTATTTTATCCCAGAAACATCACAGCAACGCTGAGTGGGATTATAAAGTAATACTACAACTACGGTACAAAAGATTCAATGAAGGATTATCAGAAGCAGGTTAGATCCATCGTGGACGCATTAAAGAGGATTTCTTCAGTGACTGTAACTGCATGTTCAAACAACAAACGCTGCATCTTAAGTATTAATTGAAAGTTTTTAATAAAGGTGATCTCCTTTTTATTGTTTGACACACAAGTCTGGGTGTGTTTTGTTTCACTATGCCTTATCATTCAGGTTTTGTGAATCAAAGAACCTGTTTTGTTTTTTTTCTTTTCTTAATAAATGCTTTTTTTGGTCTAATTTGAAGTTCCTTGAATGGCCACTTGAGGCTAGCTCCAAAAACAATCCAGTCCTCATCTCCCATTTGTTGTATATGCAATGTTAAGAGCGTGGCCCCTTTGACTGGATGCCGACATCAGTGGCTGTAGCCGCTGGCTGGCTGGTACTTCACCTTACTTTGATTCACATGACTGAACTGGACCTCTCATTCAATTTTATGGTGTTTGAGGGATCCTTGGGGCATTTTTCATGGAGCTATGTTGCAAATAATATAGCCTCTTCCAAGGTGTAGCCCACACAAGCAGTCAGTGGATCAATTTTTATCTGAGAAATTCTAGTATACTACGTAACACTAATTAGCAGTTATTAATGTGTGTGCAATGCAACCATAAAGTTTTTGGATCATGCAGCTTCCTATCCAAGCTTGCTAAAATTAGCTGATAATAGCACAACAACTTTTGTTCAGCATTAAAGCTTTGAAGCAGGAGTTAAAAACCAATGAGTGACCTCGTGACGACCATGTCCAATTTCACATTCAGTCAGTGGTTTTATCTGCGATGCATTTTTGTGTTCTTGTTATACAGTGGCAACAAAATATGTTTTTTTATCTTCATATACCTGTAGCTTTGTTTCAAAATACATCAAAGTGACAGTTCTCAGTTATAGTTTATCTCGCTTTTAAAACTTCCAGTGGAGAATGAATTAGATATGGTCTGTCACTCAATGCTTATATACAGCACTTTCTGGCAGACTGAAATTACACTGCGTGTTTATAGCATGAATTCACGCATGCATAATCGTGCCATTAACAGCTCTCCCTCTCTGACAATGATCAATTCAAAATGTAAATCCGCTCCCTTGGTGTCTAATCAATTAACAGTAAAAATAACATTTGTGGGTAATTTAATGTTTTCCTGTCCTATTCCTCCCTCCTCATCTCATTACTGGTGCTCATCATGTATCATCATCTAAGGACTGAATACAGATTAAATTCTAAAGATGTATGGCAACATAATAAAATGCATTAAACTGTATTTAGAGCAGGTATGCTTAAAACACAGGACACCACTGATTTCTGGATGTTTAGATTTTTAAATATCACATGTGGGGAACAGGGAGTCCAGCAGCAGATGGCTTTCACAGAGCTCCAATTGCAACACCATCAAGTCAATCTGGGATTACATCAAGAGACAAAGGCATTTGAGACAGAAGAACTTCAAGCACTCAAAGACACTGCACAACAAGTATACAAGTGCGCCTAGCAGAATTGGTGCTGTTTAAACAGTAAATTGTGTTCACACCAAATATTTTATTTAGAGTTCATCTGTGTCATCATTGGTGCATTGATAAAAAGCATCTTCAACCCACTTTCAGTGGCATCTTCAGGCACAAAAGGATCAGTGGAAAAACGTTTACTGGAGGCCTCATGATGGAGGACTTGTAGGAAAGGTCGGTGACTCATCCGATTTCTCCACCCATGTGTTTAAAGAAGCAAAGCTGTGTGCCTCCTCTGTGATGTGTTTATGCTGTCATTTCCTTATGAAACGTTCTCGTCTTTGAATATTTAACATGATGTACTCAGACACATGTCAGAATGATTTTAAGTGACGCGTTTGTGTGCGGAGACTGTAGTTTTGCACATAAGGCCATGTCTGCTTTTTAAGGTGGTTTTGCTGCAGGTTATAAGACCCAAAATAAATTCATTTCATGCATGAAAACATCCTTAGAAATACAGACATCTCAAGAAAAGAATATGTGGAGATGTGGACCTAGAAAAATAAAAGTGAGTGCATTTAAAAGAGAAACTGGAAGGAGTAATAGTAATGGTGTGCAATGTGGAATGGTGCCAGCTGATACTGCGCTGAAAGCTTCTGGTCAAGCTGGTGAAAGGCACTGTCGATAGATTATAGCCACAGACCACAGCAATGGATTCCCAGAACTGCTGCTGTGTTTGTGCGAGTTTGTGCGCAACAAAAACCAGAGGAAAGATGCTTTAAACACAAGTTCTCACTCAAACTGAGTAGTGTCTGGCTTCTTTTTTAGCTTCACTTTCCTTGTGAAAAAGACACAAACACTGTTATCATTTTGTTGGCTGAAAAAGGACTTAAGGGCATGACACATCAAACCAATAGCAGCCTGTTTGGCACCAATGGGGGGTTCTTTTTGCCCCTGTGGCTGACCATTGCCTGTAGTTTTAGTGGTGTGTCCAGCACTGATACATTTAGTTGGGCATCATCAGGAGTTGTTTGGTCGTTTGACCATACTGAATCTGCAGGAGAGACAGTTTCTGAAGGGGATGCAAGAGATGCAAAGGGAGGGATAGCAGGGATAGCTCAAGTGTTGGCCCCGTGATCGGAAGGTCAGGGGTTCGATTCCCCTGAGGTACCGTCCCTACACACTGCTCCCCGGGCGCCCAATGGCAGCCCACTGCTTCACTGAGTGAAGTTAAATGCAGAGAGGAATTTCCCCACGGGGGATCAATAAAAGTATACATTAAAATGTCAAAGTTGTCTCCAAAACACCACACAAAGAGATATGTGGACTTTGCATTTTGGCCAAATGGAAATAGTAATGGATTTACATTTCTATAGTGCTTTTCTTGTCTTACTGACCACTCAAAGCACATTAGAGTAAAAGCCACATTTAGCCATACATTCATATAGCACTTAATTTTATATACTTTAAGCACTTTATCTGCCTGACATCCATTTAACCTAATATGCATATCTTCAGCTGAACTGGAGCAGCTGTTTAAATAAATTGTGCAAAAAGTTTTAGCTAGGTGCTCTATCCATTCAGCTAAAACTGTTTGCACCTTTGATTATAGCTCATTCTGTTCCATGACTCTTATAAAACTTGTATACAGTAGTTTCGCTGTTGAGTTTCTATGTTTTGCAAGCTGTTTGTTACTTGTAAGGTTTTTGAATCGTAAATCTCAGACATCTGCATATGAATATGCAGAATCTGCAGGGAAGCAAAAAGATTTTTGTACAAGAAACTTTCTAGTATCTGTTTGCATTCTGTTTTATAGACCGAGTGGTATTGACCGATCAAAAACAAATGTAACCTTAATGCAATCTCTAACTATTTTAATACATTTTTGTTGTTGCTCAACCAAATAATTTAAATGCCCATCCAAGCACACAGGAACATCCTTGACCATGCACCTCTTATGTATTTTGAGCAATAAAAAATAAGACTGCTTAAATTTTCAGTAATTGTATTTGGACTACAAACTTGGATTGAAAGATTAGTCACTTTCTCTCACAGCTGCAGAACATACCTTCATGAAAATATGGACAAATTATGTTCCGCCAATGACAATTTAAGTAACATTATTTAAACAGGTTTTCAACTAACTTAATGTTGTGTGCATTTTTTGTATGGTATGTATGTTGCAGAAAGAAAGAAAGAAAGAAATGGAGATGATACAAAAAAGGAAGGAAAAAAGATATTAGATCTTATGAGCAACGCTATAACCAAACAATCACATCTGTAATGGACAAATCAGCAAAATCTCAGATCATATTCTATTAATTTTTTATGTCAGAGGTCTCAGTTTTATACTCTCTATAATACTTATGCAAGGTACAATTAGGTACAAGGGAAAAACTAGTATGGAGGCATACTGAAGAGTGATGTTAACAGAAAAACTGTGAGGTCCCCGTGAGCCACACTTTATTTTATCACTGTTTTTTTTGTTGCTGTGGCACTTTGCATGCATATAATGTGTCCCTGGTTTCCATCCGCCTGACCATCTGCAGTACACATCCCAGCGGAAGAGTTTAATTCTGGGGGGACAAAAAGAAGCACGGTCAGGGTGGCTTTGTCTGGATCTCCATGGACATGAGCTTGACTCTCCGGAGAAATCGCTGGCATAACATTGATTCACCTGGCCCCGGAGTGTGCACAGACTCACACACACACACACACACACACACACACACACACGCACACGCACACAGCTATATGGACAGACAGACAGGCAGCTGCTAGCTTGATGGGGAGGCTGAAGGTACATGGATGAATAAACACACACGTACGCACACAAGCGACATGATGGAATAAAAACTGAAACAAACTAGCGCACACATTTACACCAAAAGCAGAAAGTCATCAATATGCAAACTAACTAATTATATGACTGAGTGACATATTCAACACACGCGTCCGTCCACACCCACGCACTGGCTCATGGACATGCACTCACACACACAGAAATGTCAGCTTCAATATAATTTACTATCCAGTAACTCTTGATACAGACAGAAAATTGAAAACCTATTTACAATCCAAATCAGCGGGATATCAGTGTCATTCATTGCGTCCATAAGACACATAAAACTTCATTAGGTCAGAGACGCACTAATAGATTTCCTACAAAATTGAGATATCATGGATGAGGCTGACACATCCACTGTTTCAGTGTGATTTAAACCTGGATGAAAAAAGGGGCTTAGAGAAAGTGAAGGGAATGGGCAGACACTTTTATGAAGACGGACACAGTAAATCTGGCAATGCCACTGGCAGCTCATAAATAAAATCATCTCTGGAATAGAAATGACTTGTAAATTGACCATAAAGTACATATATACACACTTTAGAATATGTGTGATTTAGCAGGCTGAAGTATTCAGGGATATGCTGTAGCAGAAGAGTGATGAATGTCTATTCTGTTGGTGATACAGTTCATTTGGCTGTGTGTGGATGTGTATGGTATTTTTTAAAGGGGAAAGGGGGAAGACCCCTGGGAATAGTATACCACTAAGGGGTGATCCCTGTATCCCCACAGGCTTAAGATAAACCTAGTACAGCTGTGTTTAAAGGGGTTCACTGAGTTAATTCAAGGGACACTGGGACGCATTACTGGCCTATGCTTAGACACACACATACACACACAAACATAGTTTCCAGCAAGATGAGGAGAGCTGCTGAAATAACGCTGTGCCAGCTGGCAATGGGATCCACACAGACACGCAGACACACACACACGCGCACGCACCTCCCTCCAACCCACTTGACTGCATTAAAAAGGAGGCTTCATCAAAGCCATTCATGTTGCCTCCGTAAGTCATCATCTCATTTGCAAGACAAATGGGGAATTCAGATTGGTCAGTGCATTTTAATAAAGAGCCAAATACAGAGATAGGATCATCTTCCTCTCTTTTGCCCTCATGGATGAAGGCTTTTAAACTGCAGTAACACATTTCATAAACTTTTGATATATCAATATTCAAATTTATGGTTTAATACTACCAAGCACGGACCTTTACCATAATTCCGTTTTTCCCATCGTTATGGGATCAAAATCCCGTAGCGCTGGTTTAGAAGATACCAGGATCTTAGGTTTATCTTATACATAGATTAAACACTGCATCTAAGTTTAATGCACTGTTAGAACTAAAACCTGGTATACATTTTGTTGAAAAATATCAGAAGTAACTACACTCACGGGCGTCATTGTTAAGTACACCTGTTCCAATGCACATTAACACAAATTCTGAGTATTTCAGAAACTGCTGATCAGCTGGAATTTTCCCACACAACCATATTTAGAGTTTACAGAGAATGGCTGACTGAAACTATCTTGTTAATGTCAAAGGTCAGAGAAGAATGGCAGGATGGTTTTGAGCTGACAGGAAGGCAACAGTAACGCACTTGTTACAACTCGTTACAACCAAGTTATGCAGAAGAATAATTGAATGTACAACCTGTAAAACCTTGAAGCAGTTTCGCTACATCAGTAGAAGACCACACCAGGTACTACTCCTGTCGACCAAGAACAGTAAACTAAGACTATAGTAA
>VUQG01031475.1:36291-54176 GCA_015106755.1 Etia nguti | reverse complement strand
CTGCTGCAATCATTTGATAGAGTCAGAATTTCAATCTAAATTCATCTTCCTGTTCATGTTGCTGCTGGTGTAATAGTGTGTGGGGATATTTTCTTGGCACACTTATTGCACCTTAGACCCACTACAAACTACATGAATATTATACACCCCTTTATGTGACATCTTCTCATGACTGTTTCCAGAAGGATAAAAAACCATGTCACAAAGCTCAAACTTGTTTCTTGAACATGACATGACCTTCCTGTATGCAAATGCCCTCCATAGTCACCAGATCTCAGTCCAAAGGAGCACCTTTGGGATGTGGTGGAACAGGAGACTCACATCTTGGATGTGCAGCTGACAAATCTGCAGCAACTGTGTCATGCGATTATGCCAATATGGACCAAAATCTCAGAGGAATGTTTCCAGCACCTTGTTGAATTCATGCCATGAAGAGTTAAGGCAGTTCTGGATCCAACCCAGTACTACAAAGGTGTAACTAATGAAGTGGCTGGTGAGTGTATGTTAACCAGTGTTTAATCTCATTTTTTAAGCTGAAAAGCAAATATACTGTTTGGAAAAAAACAAAAAACAAAACTTAGGAAGTGGTTAACTTAAATTGCTGGGAAAGACCATTAATTATCTTTCATAGCTCCAAAGCAACTACTCACGGTCTTTGAAGTTGTCCTTTTATCAGCAACTACTGGACTAAGTTTGCTTATACAACCTTGAATTTCTAACTGGCTTTAAATGAAGAGCAAAAACGATAAAGCAACATTGCTCAAAGCAAACAAATATTGTTTGGACAGTAATCTCAAGGCGACCAATAAATGTAAACTTATTTTGTTATTTAGCTCTGAGCTAGCTACAGTCTCATAAGCAGATGCACAAGAATCACCAGCACCAGTTTGCTTTCAGGGAAAACTGTAGATATTAAAATATTTTACTTTACGCATGTCTGGCATTCATGTAAAAACACCTTGTATATTTAAGCTGTCAAGATGTGTCCTTGAGTTGAATTAATATGTATATGGACATGCAGAACACAGAAATGATTGCACTCCTATGATAAAAAAAATAAAAAAAATCACAACCCTATTATCATTTGATCCCAGCATGTTTGATCTGAACACAGACCATTGCCCTTTACATTAATTTCAGAAGGTCACACGATCCTGACCCTTTCACAGAATGACTATTGTCACTGTAGATTGCAGCACTATTGATTTGCTGTGCTTTGAAAGTTATCTGATTATTGAGCTCCACAGACTGTTGATTTAGCTCTGCTCGTACTGAATAATTAAATGTAGCCAATAGGTATGTCAGTATCTATGCTTTTTATCCTCTAAATGACCTCAAAATCTGACATGAAGACCGGAGTATTACAAATGAACACATTTTCAAATCAGCTGCTTTTCAAAGAGATTTTTTGTAAACCATCACCACCCAAACAAAACAAAGACATTGTTGGTTTTATTGCTTAAAATGATTTACAAGGGGTAACTTTTCCTCTGATGTATCGCTAAATTCTTGAATCTAAAATCACAGTTTTTTTTTCAATTTTCCATTTTAAAAAAATCTTTTTGTATTGATTTTTAAGTTTTCAAGAAATTTTAACCTGTTAAATAGCAAACTTAGGACTTACAAAGCACAAAACTATGGTGCACTCTGGCCACAGACTCTGATAACTGTATTCAAACTCTTGGAAAAAGTCAAAAAGACTTTGAAACGAATGGATGTCAGGCTTAATTGCATTGAATGTGTTAAACCTTATATTCCCATCTGATGCAATACTGAAGCCTTTAATTTTCTGCCTGTTATTTGGTTCGGTTATTACGCCATACAAGATTGCATACAATTTTCTACTCATCCACTTACCTGCACCACCGAATTTACCGACTACACCTGTCATTGGCAGTTTAAAACTATTAATTGGCTCAGCTGTGTGTGTCTACCTTGTTTGCCATAAAGGTTGGGGCAGTGTTTCTGTCAATACACAAATCCAACTGATTACTGTGGGAGCATTTAAAATCAGATAAACCGGTTTTAACTTTAAAAGCTTTACTCTGGCATTACGCTTTCAGTTTCCTCATGAAGGACGTGGCTCTCCTAGTCGAAAATCACCAGTGAATATGGGCTGTCTGTTAATGGGGTAGAGAGCCCCACCAACATAAGCTCCAGGAGGGGTGGCACACCGGGCCCAGGTGTTGCCAGTATTGCTGATTGCCATCAGTCACCCCTCCCCCACCAGCAGCACCAGCAGGAGAAGCAGCTACACACAGAGCAAATAATGTCCCAATATGCACATTTTTCTTTTCCCCGCAGGAAGGCAGAAGTTTGGGTGAGAGTAAAGACCAAGACTATATGAAGCAGTTATTACTAATCCTGCATGACTGTTTAAATTGCTCGATCTGCTCAGACTAACATGTTTAGTGTTGTAATACTGCCACCGTAATGCTGTAATTTTGCGTTGACTCTCTACAGTAGATGTGCCCTGTTTGTTTCCGCTCGCTTAATTTACAGGCAGGAATAAATACGTTCTTAGGTAGTGGATCATTATAATGTAGTTTTCTGGGATGTTTGTGTTACATTCGTGCCACGTTAATGTTCTGGTACAACTTTTTCTTTTTTAACGATTAAAAACGCCACCGGAAACAACAGTCACAAATGGCCACAGACCGTTGCAGAGTCGCTGAAGCACTTACAGCCTTCATTTGTGTTTGTCACTGTCAGTGGCTGTAAAGTTTCTTTGGCCTGTAGGTGGGGCTCTGATGCAGTGTTTCAAAGCGAGGGACCTCTCTTGGAAGTGAGAGCACGGAGGGAGGGAAATGAGGAAAAGAGGGAGAGAATGCTGCAGCAGGCGCCAAACCGCTCCATAAGACCCCTAAACTCACACCACAGGATTAGGCATTAAACAAGGATGCTTGCCATAGAAACGAATATTTAATCTCCACAAGTTCTTTTCCATAGCTAGCACTTGTCTTCATTACGATTTTTGCCAGATCAGATCAAATACTAATATTTAAGACCAACGGGGAACATTTTAAAAGTTATCTTTGAACTGGAAGTATTAATTGAAAGAAGCCTGAGCAGGTCCCCAGTGTGCAAAATTCAGTCGATGATGATGATGGATTTCTTGTGAATTGTCTCTATATGAACATAAGGAAGCTATTTTATGGAAAAAATGCATTATTCCAGCACCCACGCTGCTTATTTCTTTAAAGACCTGATTACATAATTAGGCTTTTCGAATATTAATGGCTTAAAACGGGGGGGGGGCCTCCTGAGGCACGTTTAAAGATCATCAATGAACAAAAAATGCAGATTCTAATCCCCCACATCTATGCAGGATTGGTAATTATGTTGCTGTGTTGCCTAATCTTTATCTTTAAATGATCCTGCGATTAGGTATTCAAATCCGATGATCTGATCATTTCACCCCGGTATTGTAGCGTATTTGTGTTAAATTCCCCTTTGGCATTGCCAAATCCCATTCTCAACGGGATGAATGCATTACATAAACCGTCTGCTGGCTGCGGGACCCATACCTAACTGTATAAACCTCTATTTTAACAAGGCACGGGCTCCATTTAATCCCACATCCTACCACATTTATTTTATTTTATTTTCTTAGGTGGAAAACATACCTTTCGAACTGCTTATCTCTTAAGCTAGGAAATGTACTTTTTTCTTCTTGTTTAGAGACGCTGACGCCTACAAAGCAACTACACAGGACCCCATATGGGGAGTTGTCTCACTTAATAGTCTCATGTTGATGATCGTGATAATGTGTGCTTTTATTTGTAGGATTTACGCACTCGGTGTTATTAATATAGACCTAGTTGCCAAGGTCTTAAGAAAACACTCCCCACTTCGCCTCCAATCTGAGAGGTTACTGCAGGCAAGTCATGAACCTTGGTGAAAACAGTCGTCTTTTACAGCGGGCGAAGCTCCGTGCACTAAGTCCCTCCCGGCTTGGAGATTCGCTGTGGAGCTGCAAACTCCGAGGCAGCAGCCTACTTCTCTCTCTCTCTGTTTCTTTCTCACTCTCCCTCCCGCTCTCTCTCTCTCTCTCTCTCTCTCGCACTCCGCTGCAGCACCCTTAGCACCTCAGTTGA
The DNA here is from genome assembly GCA_015106755.1 of Etia nguti. Taxonomy (NCBI): domain Eukaryota; kingdom Metazoa; phylum Chordata; class Actinopteri; order Cichliformes; family Cichlidae; genus Etia; species Etia nguti. The sequence goes on along the minus strand of VUQG01031475.1, from coordinate 50,079 downwards.
GCAGGAGCACCGCACTGAGTCACATCTATACACACACGTTCTCTGCACGCACATACACGCACACATACGCGCACACAAGCACAGCCTCCTGCGGTATCCCATACGGCGCAGCGGCTTTTCCAACGGCATACCAAGTGCGTCCTCGCCGGGAGATGGGAGGTGCGGCTCCCGGGTCTGAGAACACTCTCAGAGGCTTAGTAGAGTCCTGCTGATCGGGGATGCTGCTGGAAGTCCGCTGCTGTTTCTTTCTCCCGTGCAGGAATCGCCTTCTAACTACACCTTTACCAGGGATTTAAAGTGGACAAGCCGTCTGATCAGGATATAACATTACTCTAAGCATTTCATTTTTTTGTGAGGGGAAGGGGGGAAGAGTAGAAGGAGTTGGGATTGCTCTGGACGTGCCTCTTATCCGCAGTGTCGATGCGGCTGTGAATGATATCTGCATAGATTACAGGTAAGGAACGAGGCTTGTCACTGCGTTAGTTCCCACAACCGGGACTGATATTTGCAGGCTGTGGTGGGCATCATAGCCGGGTTTGGGGTTTGAGGTTTCCCACTGCACCAGCCAGGTGACTAGAGGCGTGTTGCACCTGTTCTAGCTGCGCCATGCCCGCTCTGCGCACTCGGGTGATCGGCCGGATTTTGTTTTTAAAATCCATTTGGATCGTCTCATTATAGCCCCGAGGAAGAATTGTGGGGGGAAAAATTCTGCAATTTGTTTTAACTTGGGACCTCAAGTTGACCGAGTTTCCTCCGTTTTCATTGGCTATTCGTACCCTTCATCCCATGTGAGCCCCGGAGAGGTGCGTGCCCAAATTGTGCTCGTTGCTCTTGCGGCGGTAACTATGACGGTTCAAAACTATATTATTTGTCGGGGATTCCGAGTCGGTTTTACGCAGTGTCTTCGGAGGGTGAAGCAATGCGTAGGACTGGTATGTAGTGGCGCTCAGACTCCTGGACCAAAATTAGGATATCGGAGTTTTACAAAATGCAACGATGGAAATGGAAAACTACCCGATGTTTTACTACATATGGTATTTATTCATTTCTCTGGCCTTAACAAAAAGTTAACGTCTTTCGTAAAAATTTCACTCATAGTTCTTTCAAAAAGTTATTTAATCCGTGCAGTATTGGAATATTTTAGGTTTCCACGCAGGGCTGAGTGTATGCAGCCTGACACTGTTCAAGCACGCTGCTAAAGAACTTTTCTAAACGGTTTCACTGTGGCACAATACAGCATATGCATATCACAATGTTTAGTTATTTCGTTCGTTTAATTGCGCTTTGCTGACGTTTTTTTTTCCTCGTTGATTTTCTTAAGACTGTCTACGGTTTGTCAGCTATCTCAGCCTGCAGGAAAGCTCACGTTAATGTGCCTCAAACTGAACAGTGGGACATTTCTCCCCGTGCGGATCCACGGTCGTAGGGTCATGGAAGCCTGAAGGCTTTTGAACTTGACCGATGTGGATAGAGCTCTACGGAATGTACTCCACTTTCGGTTGAGAGGAAAAACCTGATTATACGGCATTTGGTCTCTCTGGTAGCAGGCTACTCAGTTTAATGTAACTTTATCTTAAGGCTTGGATTTTATGTTAGCACTTTCATTTTCATGTCGGAGCACACTACGGGTATGATTTAGGGCTAAACTTAAAAAAAGGATTAAGGGATAATTTCAATTGCTTTGATGTCGTAACAAAAGAAGACACGAAAGGCGCATTTATGACATTGTTGTCTTTGCCACAGGCACTTTTATTCGCTTAAATGATATTCAAGCCTTTTTCATGTTGGGTAGCTTATAAACCCAGCTGTGGCTGTCTGGAGTGCCGATTGACCTGCCGAGAGAAAATTTAAACAATACTCTACAAGGATAGATTTTTGTCATGCTTACACTTTTCGTACGTCACATGCAGCAATGTCAATGATGGAGTGATGTGCAATTTTTCTCTCATCACTTAAAGATATTCAGCGTCTTGAAATAATGCATGTAGTTCTGATTTCAGCAGCTTGTGGCACTTTGCTGTCAGCACATTGGACTTAGTCTAGATTTTGGTTGTACACAAGGTAAATCATCCCCTTTGGCTTAGCCTTTTACTTGAGGCGGTTTCTAGAGATTTAAGCAAACTGTGAAAACTCTGCCCCGTGGTATGATGCAGCTCTTCAGTCTCTATCCATCTCCTTCTCCATTGCTTTCTCCTTCCTCCCTTTCCTTCCTCCCACCCTCTCTTGCACCTCGTGCACAGAAAGCAGCTTCTGCAGCCAACCAAAAATGCAGATTCGTAGTACAGCATCCACAGTGAGCACTCTGAGCTCCTCTACTGGTTTTCCCCTCCCTCTATCCACCTGCACTCCACACTCAATGCATCAATTCAATGTTGCCCTTCAAGTCCCCACTTGATATTACCCTAATGTAAAGGAGTGCGCCAGCGCTATTACACAAATATCTCTAAAAATTGTACTTCTAGTTGTGTTTTTGATGAGCTCACCAAAAGTCTCATGCTTGTTCAGTGCAAGAGCATGGCTGAAGGGACGAGGCTATGTGCTTTACAATCCATGAGGGGCAGTGTGGCTCATAGGATTAAGTGGATTGATTGAGCCCATGTACATGGCTGACGCTGGCATTAATTTTGATTTTGTTCCAGTTCCTACAGTGAACTATGTGTTATTGCAAGTTGAATAAGTGACTGTGAAATAGTGAAATAGTTGTTATACACAGTGTTTCATGACATTTGCTTAGATGTACTGTGGGTTTGGAAGGTAGTGAAGGGGAACGTGATTGAATTTCGTGCATTTTGCAAGGAGGGCAACATTGGCATCAGAGTTCACCCGGTTCTTTAACTACTAATTAAAGCAAATGAATACAAAAATATGTCTCTTTACCGATTAGTCGTCCACTAACTGGTGTTTTAACTATCTGTGGTAGTAAGGTATTGAACAGCAACATGCATACAGGAAAAATGCATTCAGCTTATTCTTCTGCGCTTTGTGATTTAGGCTGGCAGACAGCCTTCTGTGTTTTGTTTCCCCAAAGCATGCATTCAGAATATGCACATCTATCTTGTTTCTGAATGTTCCCATTTTTTACTCAAATTGTCTGCTGCTGTCAAGGTCTTAAGGCAAAAAAATATTTGATCCCTGAGCAATTTGAGAGTCATCTGTGTTGAGTCTCCTTGCCCTTCAGCCAAATTCCAGCTCAGTCCTAAATTCTTAGCTCTCAGAGCACTTGGCAGTACTCATTCTCATTCCTTCCCTTCCCGTGTGTTTCCCTCTCTCTCTACGTGCTGTCCATCAAGGCCTGCCTATAGGAATTGAAGCAGCACCCTTTATCTGCCAGTAAGCACCTCATATTGACATACAACCCCCTGTCTGTTGGCCAGTGTTACGGCTAGAGGGCTGGGGTTTGGACCCGGAGAGCACGGCCTTGTCAATATTATGGCTTGCTAATGGATAAACTCTCACTCCAACCTTGACAGTAAAAGACGCTCATTGCATTTTGGTAGTGGTCTGCTTGCAAGAATAGGCTCCATAGAAAATCTTTGCAATGTGTTCGTGTCAAGGGGGGAAATTGTGAATGAATATGAGTGGGAACTCTTAGTAAGATTTGCCGTAGCGATATAAATGCCTGGTAGACACAGCGGAAGTGTATTTGTGTGTCTCTGTGTGGGTGTGAATGATGCATCTGTGACTGGCTGGCGAGGTCCTATATGAATACTCGGGTCACAGAGACGTATCGTCATGTCAGACTGAATGATGTGTCTGTGGATTGGACCTGAATGGAACTCTCTGTTTGTTCTCGTTCTTTTTCTGTTGCTCTCTTTCTCACTCCATGTCTCTCTCTCTCTCTTTCTCTTTCCGTTGCACTCACTCACTCATACACACTTACAACCCTGTGGGCTGCGACAGGACTACCAGACACAGGCTTGTGTCCAATTAGACTCCCTCCTCTCTCATGCCACCAAACACCACCGAGGAGATTGCAAATTGTATTTCCGTGTCACCAACTGTTCTCCCCACTATAATCTGTCTCCCATATTTTAGGACAGTCTGAGACATGATTCTTGAACAAGAACGGCAGGGACAGTATAAAATTGGAAGAAATATTTTGGGTGTCTATTAATTCCTTGTTACTTGATCAAAGTTAGATTCTCTTGGCTTATTGGAGCGTGATAACCTTTTTCTTTGTTCAGGATGAGCCCAATACATGGTGTTACACTTTGAATTATCATTCCATTGATGCATAAAACCCATCTTTGTTATCTTGTCTGTATGGACATGACCTTGGAGTAAGCTTAAAATCTGGTGTGCAATGTGTGATTGGGTTTTAGTTGACACTTAAAAAGATGCTATCTCTGACTGACTGCCTGATGGCTTTAATCTAAATTCCAATTTAGAGGGGGTGGGTAGATTCTATGCTACATTAAGGGAATAATTGCTTACAAGTATGTAATTAACCCCTTTTTTTAATGCACCAAAGAGGTGCATATTGATGTTTGCACAGCAATGACAGCAGAGATATCAAGTGAGGATCTCCAAACAATAGGCGTTGTGAATTCTGTGGGGAGAAATCAATACATGTCACCGCGTCCAGTTTAATGAGAACCTTTGTTCTCCTCTGAATGGTTTAGCTGTCATAGGCGGAAGACTGCAGAGAACATATGAGTGCATACGTGTGTATGTAGACACATACTGTAGTCAGCATCTTGGCCACAGTGTCCTATTAAGCCGTCGCATGCCTTTATAATGGAACTCCAATACATGTACACGCTACTGTATCACAGTCGCACCACTTTTTATTTTCTCCTTCCTGGCTTCTATCATGCTTTCTTTTATCTTATTACTCAATTCTTCTCTCTCTCCTATGGTTTCTGCCTCTAGCACTCTCCTCCCATATCTTTCTGCCACACTCTAAGCTGCCAAGCACATAACTTTATCTTTGTGTATTTGTGTGTGGGGATGGGCAGAAAAAAAAATCCAGACTGTTGTGTCATTGGAATGACCTATGAAGAAGGATATAAACCGAGAAGGAGACATGGGATGTTGTTTTAGATGAGAATCGGGGAGATGTGGAAAGTCACCGACGTATCAGTGGGTTTGCCAGACTGCTCCTTTTGATAAGACCATATTAAGCGTTTCTCCCAGGTCTCTATGATTCATATGGAGCCGTGAGTCTGATGTATAAACAGCTCTCTTTGATGCAGCAGCAGATGACACGCTGTAGCGTATTGGCTCTTATGCCTGTGTGTGCCAAGCCGAGCATGACAAGCAGTAAATTAGTTTTGTTTCAGATGCATGAAATGATGAGAAAATTGCAGACGGTCTTAGGGCATTTTTTTTTTCTTTCTTAGCTATCTCTCATTTACTCCTTCACCGACGCCTTAAGTCCACGCAAGGATTAGGCGCCTAATGGTGTTTTCATCATGCCTGTTGGAAGAATGGGCGTGCAAGAATGTACGCATGTTCTATTAATCCATTTTTGACAAAATCTTCACAATATTTTTCATTCAACCGGTCAGCATATAAAATTTTTCTCATTATTCAGTTCTTCTAATAACAAGTTTTGTTTCAAGTGAGCATGCAATAAAAAACTGTGCTTTTATAGTATGTTTTTTATAAGCTACATTTCAAGTATATTGTTTGTGAGTCCATGGATCATCCTCTCGAGCAACAGCAGGGCCGTCAGTTTGTTGTAGCAAAGGTTATTGGTAGCATGTTTGTGCTTGACACTCTTGTCCCTACTCCGCTTTGACTTTATTGCTATCATAGCTCTGGACTGACCTCAATAAGTGCTGTTCTTTAGAAAAGTTAACATTTCAGCTTGAAAAGAGAATCCCTGCTTACAGTGCTAGGTACTTAAAGAAGTCAGTGGTTTCTTTTGGGATGTGAGCACTTAAAGTGTTATTTTTTTATAATTTTTTTTATAAGTAATGAGAAGGAGACGACGCCAAATATTTCTTCCAGATTTTTGGTAATTGCATGTTTTACCATGAAAATGGACTGTAACCAAAAATCTTGGAGTACATAACTTAGGGAACAGAGTTATGTAAATAAACTAGACAAAACATGCAATTGTAATCAGTTACATTCATAAGAATGTAATTTTATAAAAATGGTAGTGATTAGAAATTCACTTCTGAATATGCTCTTTTCCACAAAGGCGTATCTTTTGACTAAATAGTCGCTCTGTTACTTTTTTCCAGTAATGCCTTCCTTTGGAATATTTCTGGACAACATGGGTCAACAAAGCTTTTGAGGAAAATTTAAGTGCAACACAATCCAGGGTACAATTTCATAAAGGCAAATCCACATCTAGACAGGCAGCACTCATTTGCCAGTATGCGATCAAATTTTGAGCATTGTCCTTGATTGGTTCTCTTGTTTGAATTCGCACCGCCTCTTGTGTGCCTGTCAAATCAGTCTGTATTGCTCTAAGCTACTTGAGTCTGCCAAGCCTGCGAGCAGCCCACCGCGCCAAGGCGAGTGGCAATGTCTTTGGACCAGAATGCCTTTCAGTGCTGGAAATTCAACAATATTTTTCTTTCTGGAATCCAAAAAAGACTCTGCGGCAATGAAGTGCTGCAGTAAAATACACAGAAAGCAGTACTACTATACATTTGTTGAGATGACCCGAGTATTTTAAAGTTAATGTCTCTCTATTCTCGTCACCCCCACACACTCTCTGTTCCGCTTTTTCTTGTACCCTCTCTCTCTCACTTCCTGTCTGCTGTGAGTGTTGGCGGTGTCAGGGGGCATCAGTATTCAGCGTCACCACAGTAATTGTGAAACAGCGGGTTCAGAAAGGACCCCTGCTGTTCTATAGCCAGAAGGCTGAAGGGAGGATCTACTTTACTGTAATACCCTCCCCTACATCACCCACCTTATTCTGTCTCCCCCTCCCCCCCAGGATATATCATAGTCTAGCAGCATAATGTTGGGGATATTAAGGAGAGACTTAACAAGGCTTACGTTGGGTTTTGTGTTATTCTTCTCTCCGTGTGCTACTCCCTTTTGAGTTTGGGATTTTGCCTTCCTTGAGTATATTTTATTTTCTTCTGCTGATGGGATTTGGAATGGCTCGTGTCTGTGCAAATGCAGTGATTGACTCTTAGCCAAGGCCCAACTCTCGCCAACCGCTGTGGTGAACAATTTGTTGCTCTCCTGGAATAAAACCCTTTTCCTTTGTTATTCTTTTAAGTCTCTGACTTTCGGCGTGATAGTATTGATCACTTTGATTAAACTTTTCCGAAAAGTGATGATTGCATCAGAATGTGAAACTTAGGACATGCACCTCACCTCGGCTATTTATCTGATAATTATCTGTTTGGTTTACTTTCCTCATTGTCATGCTTTCCCTGTGATGTTGGTGGGACTGATGATCATTAACTGATTTAATGAAATTTTACTGCATGCTGGAGCTCAGTGAAAGGAGGGTCCTGTTAAATCTTTCCCCAAAAGTCATTCACACCGTCCTTACCTGCTACCCACATAACCTTTCCTATGGCAACATGATTTGTCAGCTGAGAACCCCTTCACAGCAATTGTAATTGTGTGCTTACCTTGAAAAACAGTAAGAGGCATTAAAGAGACACAGATTGTTGATTCTCTGGGCTTCTTACCTTTCATATGACACCAAAAGGAGATGGAACATCATCTCTTAATATATTAATCTGAAGTGGAGGGAGGATCATTGATGCTTGTTGGTATTCTAACTAGTGATGACTGTGTCACTGTAGATATTGATTGGATTGGCTGAGTCTTGTTAGTGGCTGCTGGAGTGTTTGTAGTTTGGCACTTGTCATACCATTAGGTATGGTTTTTCCATCCTTCCATCTTGAGCAGAATGGACCAAAGGGCTGCAGCTATCTTTTATTGATTAGTTAGAAAAATGATTGACACACTGTAAAGAACTTTTGGTAAGCTTCAAGGTAGTGCTGAGAGAGTAGGGAAAATAGGGCTCAGCTGGAAAAAACTGCTGACTGAGATGGTGGATATTGCCGGGTATACCTTTGTCATCAGGGAATACCTTTAACAAAAAGCAATGTACATGGTCTGCAACATTGTTTAGGTCAGTGGTACATGTCAAACTCCACATGATGGTCAAGGCCTAAGGTTTCTCAGCTAAACCTTGCCCAGGGCATGATACGATCTCTGCTGGCTTTCCCTTCTTTTCATATTGCATCCTGCTGCCATTTTTTCCAAGGAAATGATACACCCACCTGTGGCTTTCCACATGACATAAAAAATGTGTTTTGATCCATGGTTCAGTTCTTTTGCTGACATGGCCATTGTAGAATCTGTAGGCGGTGAACAGGAGTCAGCATGGGCATGATGACGAGGACAAGCCTGCTTATCCATACATGCGTGAATGAGCTATATTTGAGTTTAACCAGTTGTTTTTGGTTGAGCTATTTTTGCTTTTTTTTTTTTTTTTTTACAAAACCTGCTGTTTTAGAGATGCTGTGACTGAGGCAGCAAATCATCACACTTTGCCCGTCATTAGAGTTGCTCGGATCCTTATACTTACCTATTTTTCCTCCTAACACATTGACTTCAAGAGTTGACTGTTCACTTGCTGCCTAATATATCCCACAGTTTGGCAGGTGCCACTGTAACAAGATAATCAATGTTCTTCACTTCACCTGTCTGGTTTTAATTCTGTGGCTGGTTTGGAGCACATAGAGCCTTTCAGTACTGAGCACACATCTCCCTTTGCCACCTCCCACACAGAGCACTGGGAGTTCCTGTAGACATAATGCTCCAAATCCCCAGTTGACAGACTAGCAGAGGAAAGGTTAGCCACTTTGTTGTATTGCATCAAGCCATTCTCCCTCTCACTTTTTCCCTCTGTTGGTTTAAAAAAAAAGGCTGTCCTCTCTCTCTGTGAGCCTACAAACGTAACTGTGGAGAAAGCACGAGGTTTTCATCTCTCTCTCCACCTTCTTTTTTCGTCCATCCGTTATGCATTGTCATGGCAGTTCTTCCAGCTGAGCTTTGATTGGGTTGTTCTGGGCCCAGCGGCAAATCTGGCAACCAGATAGTTATGTGGTGTGTCTCTGTCCATGTGTAAGTCGGCATGTGTAAGAGGGTTTTCTTCATGTCTCTGGGAAAAAGCAATGAGATGAGGTAAAGCTTTCAGAAAATCAAAGTATAAAAATGGCCATGACAAGCAGGGGAAAGACGAAAGCGAGGGAGGAAGAGAGAGGGGTAACACACTGGATAATAATTTGCATCCTCTCACTTGCCACTGTGAACGATGGTTGCCTAGAAAGCTTGTCTGATGTGTTTATGCCGTAGGCTTTAAAAGATGGAGTTAAAGGGAGAAGGAAAGTTTAAGGGGAACCATGCAGTGGGAAGGGAGTGGTTGTGGAATGGCATGTAATGAAGTGTAAACCTGCCTAAACTCAGTTTACCCACATCTTAGTTGTTGTGATGGCGCTCACACATATCTCAGCTGAAGAATTTTTTTTCATGTAAATTCATAGCAATGTACACACCACCTGGCTGAACACCACCGTCTGTCAGTTCTGATGCATACTTCGCACTCTTGTGCCAAGAGTAGTTAACCACTGAGCTGGAGCAGCTGTCCTGGGCAAACTGTGGCTGCTTTTTCTGCATTTTATCTGTAAAAAAGTTTTCACATCACCGAATATTGGACAACATATATGCTGATACTGATATCAGCAGACGAATAAGTTATACTAGCGACCAGCAGCTCTGTGCAGACATATTCTAATTTATTTCAGCTGGTGGATTTGTAAATAGTCCTGCATCTGTAGGTTAGCTCTGCCTCTGTACTTAAGAGCTGTGCTTCCTTCAGCGTCTATTTTGGCAGCCCGGTCCTGGAAAGTGAGTATTCCTGCTTTGTGAAACTCTATCCCAGTGTATGGTTAAAAGTTGACAACACAAGTCCTGTGTAACAAGACTATTGATGTGGGGCCACCTTTCTAAAACTTCTTGGCAGCACTGATTCTCTTTGTGTGTGGAGTCCTGGGTCACTACACAATCTAATCCAACAAATAATGACAGAAGACGTAGAAGAAAGCTGTTACGTTTCTAAGTTTTGACCATTTTTCAGTAAACAAGTTTAAGACATGTTAAGTCATGTTACTGTAGTGGGAAGATGATACTGCAAAATGCCCTAGGGATCCTGCAGCAGGAGGGATTTTGTGTATGCTGCAAATTCTTCATATTCACACACACCTTTGCACGTTTAACTGTTTATATGCCTCAGTCATGTTGAAACATTAGATTTTGGTTGACATTCTATTTTGTAATGGTGCAAAAAAAAAATTGAAATCACCCATAGTCATGTCTGTTTTGCATACTCTTTGAAATACTTTGGAATATTACTTTAAAATGTCCGAATTAACCCTTTTAATGAGCATTGCATCTTGTTTTCAGATCATTCTTAGTGTCTAGGGTATTAGCTCCACCGTCCTTCTAGTTTATACTCTTTGAATTATCCTTATTTGAGCTCTCATAGTTCAACGAGCTACAGCATAGCAGGAGAAATTTATTAGCTAGGTGCTCATATAAGCTGTGTGGTAGTGTTTGCATTACCCTCAACAACAACCGCTTATCTACACAGGGTGCAGAAACTCTTTTGCATGAATGACTCCCACGATGCATCATTGGACTCATTAATTAGATATTAACATTGTCAACATGTTAATAACAAGCCCAAAGGAGACCCTGCACTGTCATTATTGACAATTACTGACAATTACTGGCAATTACTTCCAATTAAACCATGCCATTCTCAGTGTTAGTAGTGTAAAAACTGCTTGCTTTCTTCATAAAACAGTCAAAGAATGACATAAAATCAGAGATGTGCACGTGTGATGCATGTGCCCACAGTGGTTACATGTTTTGAAATGATCTGAATTAAGAGTGAACATGTTTAGTTTGCAGAGCGGCTTAAATACCACGTTATTTAATCACCACAATTCCTTATCATAATGATTTTCTCATTTTTTCTTTGACATTTTAGGGAAGTGACACATCCACTTCTATACTTCTGCTCATTTATCAACCGTTTCTTCTTCTACCTCTCGGTCCGTGGTAGTACTAGTTATACAGCACCATTGGCTGAATGTGTTTAAAAATGGAATATCTCAGCAGCTAGAAGGGCACTTCTGACACATGCTGTCAAACTGCTAATATTTCAGTTTTCCCAGACCATTATGGTTGGGCCGCAAGTCTCTGCAGATGTAGACATTCTGTCTTCACTAGTATGCCCAATATTCTCCATCCATTCCACAAGGTCTATACTTAGATAATTTACAGTGGATAGACATGTGAACAGGCTGACAAAGTATGACGTGTGCTGTTTCTAGAAGAGGAGTGGGGACAGGGCTATATTTTTCTTTCTAACTGAAGCAGCCGTGAAGTCAAGAGTGAGACAGAATCAGAGGTATGTGACAGATGACAAGTTCCCTTGTATGACAGTACATCAGTGTTTCTATCAGACTTTAAAGCTGTTAATAGATACATCTATTTGCCGTGATGCCCAAAAAACCATTAAAATGGAATGTCGTATTTAGTTTTCCACTGAGGCAGTCAAAGTGTCTTCCCGACATGCACCGTTTTCCACTAATCTGATGGGATCTAAATCAAGTCGCAGCAGCAGTCTTAGTAGGATATGCAAGCACAGGATTAAAGTCCTCCTGAAGAAGCCCAGGCATCAGCAGACATTCAAGGACCAACGCAGGCTTTTGGCTGGCATGGGGAGAGACTTTGATGAAAGTGAGGCTGTCCTCGTCCAGCAGCAGAGGGAATACGAGGACAGGGTTCACAGAGAGGCAAGGGAGCATGTGAGGCAGAAAAGGTGATGCGGACTCAGATGCAGGAGACTTAACATGACAATCTCTTCACAGAAGTTTTGAGCCAAATGTCTTTGTTTGTTTACTGCAGCAATTCCACACACTGATTTGAGTCCACATTGACTCTTCTGTAACATAAAAGTGACTGTAGTCTGAATTACAGACTGTTGCCACTTTAGCTGAAGCTAGCAATGTTGCATAGCCCGCGACTGTAGGTTTTTAATGAGCTGATTCAACTCGGTGATCATTTGTAAGACGGGAGCTTGTGCCTCTCTCATATTGGTTGAATCATACTTTGTGGGTGTCCTAATTATTTATTAAAGACCACCAAGTATAAATTTAAAATAATGGTTATTGGTTATCTTGAGCATGATTACAGAATGATACTTTATGTAATCGTTTAATCAGAACAACAGTGATTTTTCTCTTGGCTTAGTAGATCAGCAGGGGCTGGATACATTTTTTGGGAGATAAATCGAGAGAAACAAAGAGAATAACAAGTTCAATATAGGCCAGTCAGCTGACCTTGTTCCAGCTGTGCGTAGTAAACCAGAAGCTGAGATCTTTAAGACTTTCCTTCCATGGATTATGAGGGAGAGCCGTAATCCATGAGCTTTGAGCAAACCAAATCATCCACGGAAGTGATGAGGCTCACAGATGTGCATGGTGCTACAGCGATTTGTGTATGTGTGCGTGAGGCAGAGAGACAGCGAGATAGTGGGATACAATAGGATGGATTAATAATTTTGTTTTGTCCAATAGTTCATTCCTTGTCCTTTATACTGAGCTTAACAGAGCACACATGCACCTTATACGCATGCACACCTGAAAGACCAGTTTTTGAAGAAATAGTGCAGAAACAGATTGAGAGATCAGAGAAGAAAAGAAATCTGCATTTTTTTTTTTCATTTTAGTGTAATCAGCACAAAGCCTTTTAAATTATCAAGCTTTCATGTCTAAGAAGTTAATCTCAGAGGTCAAGTCTGTTTTAGCTCCGGAACAGAGAGACAGGAAGACAAGGAAAGCAGAGGCTGCATGCGGGTCACATGGGATTTAGAGGGAGAACGAGACAGAGGTATGAATGTAAAGAATGAAAGAAACTGTCATGAGTAAACATCTGAACTGGGCCAGGTCTGATCCTGTACTGAGACTGAGCTAGGAAACCCGATTTAGTCAACAGGCGGCTTAAGAAGTTATTTTGTCATGTAGTAATAGTCTCTTCATTTTTTCTTCTTCTCTGGTGTCACAGGAGCTGTAAGCAGCTGAAAATAAACACCGTCCTGATGGATGCCAGCAGTGTCACGGTGTCTGAGTAGAGTGCATGATAAAGCATATGGGATGTCAGTGATAGCGGCCCCTATTTGATGTGAATTATAGAACTTACATATGGAAATGAGCAGATACTTTTATTCTAAGTCTGACTGACTCTACTGTCCTTAAAGTGCTATAGGGTAGTATCTGGTGTGTAACTGTGTGCACTGGTGCTGTTGTGACTATTTGACAGTTCTGTGGTTTCCTTTGTTCCACCAGCAGTGTTAGATTTCTATCCTTGTTAATGTATTTAAATATTATGGTGACAATTTACACGTGCTTTCCCTCAAGGCATCAGTAGTCTCTCTATAGATCAGTCTCTTCTTAAGGTCTAATCTACTGTGAGTGAGTACTCAAAATATGCCTGCATGTTGCATGATAAGGTTTTTTCACAGCATGCATTTTGGCATGTAATAACAGGAAAGTAAAGGTATAATAAATTATTTAATTTTCGTGTCCTATTTTCATGACCCTGGTACTGTTCAGGCTCTTGTGGTCTTTGTTACTGGAACATCTTGCCAGGAAGAAACAGTGTTTGAAACCAGACTGAAGCTGTGCTGCTTTCATGTGCATTTGATTACTACGAAAGTGTCAGATTAATGTGCTTGACTTGGACTTTTTTCTCCTTTTTTTTTTTTTTTTTTTTTTTTACCATTAAAAC
>VUQG01031475.1:18362-29460 GCA_015106755.1 Etia nguti | reverse complement strand
TGTTGTGTATTTTGGGGGGGGGGGGGGGTGTTTAATATGGGGAGAGTTCCACACTCCAGTCAGTACATCCACTGATCTGGGACACACATCGCTGTCTGCTAGTTTTCTTTCTTCATCTGCCTCTGTGTCACTGTCTCTTTCTGTTCTTCCTGTCTTTCTCTGGCACCATTTCTCATCTGTGCGCTCTCAAAGTTCCAGTCCCACACTGGTTCTCATACATACACAAATGCATACACTTTGCTATTAACAATGCGACAAGTGACGCTATGTGCAACTACTACTTCTGCGAGTGCCCTTTTCTCCTCCGTTACTACAGTACAGTACAACACATCTCACACCCAACCCAAACCATCTTGACCATTAGCACTAACAGCCTCCCATAGATCTGTGCAGTCAGATTGAGTGGACAGGCAAGAGTGGATGTATAGCCTGATGCTGTGCTCATAGGGGCCTTAGTCTGTAACACCATCCTTGCTGTACCCAGCCTTGCCAGCTGATAGAAATCAGAACAATACACACCAATATTACATGAAAAACAGGGGCCACAAGTGGACTGAATAATGGCTAACACCACTACCACTTAAGCCAAGGCCACAAAACGATGATGATTATTTCTGTGACTTAAAATCATCTGTCCATTCTGAAATCATCCCATCATCTCTACATTTTAAGCAAGGGAACAAACTGCTTTCTTGTCTTTAATCATTGTCATCACTGCCAGTTCCTTTGATAAATGTATGTACTGTCATTCATCCAACCCCCCTCCCCACTCGATCCTGTGAAATATTACCCGAACAATCTTCAAACATCTTTTTCTCTAGAATATAATGAATTATCTATAATTACTCCGCATGTTACTCACTCATAATCTCCTAATCCCATTTGACATAGTGTTTTTTCTATGTCAGTTATTTTTTTGAGCATTTTTACTCTTTGAGAAGTTAAGCTGTTTACCAAAGGCTTTGACAGTTTCTTCATTTCCAAGTCATTTCTTCAACATAAATGCCCCCTGTCACACTATAAATAGTAGAAGATTATTCTGTTGAGGCTTGCTTTTTGTTGTCTCCTTAAATTGTCATCTCTAGCCAGGCCTCTCCGTTACACAGTCGTCGCCAAAGCAAAATGGCTCCTGTCATATCAACAATGGTTTCGCTTAACATTGTTGTCCCTGAAATTAGCTTTACATCATCAAATGATAAGATGTATATTTGTTACTTTTATTTAGTTTTAGTTTTATCTATTTCATATGTTAACTAACTGGGCAGCACGATGGTGTAGTGGTCACCTTTTCCTCACAGCAGAAAGGTTTCCGATCCAGGCTGCAGCCTTTCTGTGTGGAGCTTGCCTCCCCAGTCTTGCATAGATTCTCTCTCAGTGCTCCGGCTTCCTCCTTCAGTCCAAAAGTATGTCTAGAGTTAATTGGTGGTTCTAAACTAGTCATAGGTGTGAAAGGTAGCCTGAAGTGCATATGTGGAAAAAAGATGGATAGATTTTATTTTACACCAACTTGCAAAACCCAAATGTTCAAAGATGGTATGATAAGTTATCATACTACTTCTCACTTATCATACTATCTTTGAACATTTGGGTTTTGCAAGTTGACGCGAAACAAAATTTCATACCAGCAGGGCAGATATGCAGGGGCGGATGCTGATGCTTGGTCGATACATTGGCGCATCTCTACTTCCTATCTGTGGGTTTTTTGAGGTTTCAGAAAAATTTCAGACTGTGTGCATGAAAGGCAGGTAAAACTCTTCTCAACCAAATGAGTTGGTTTTTTTGTGCATATTTGTGATGTGTAGCCATGACAGGGATGCACACATATCGAGAAACTTCTCCTCACTGCTTCTCTGATTTCGCAATCCTCTTTCATCTCCTCTTCTCATTCAACAGTTTCCCTGAAAACAAGACACCACAATTAAGTTGTGAAGATGCATGAATGTAATGTAAATGACAGTTTCACTATGTCTTCCCTTTTAGGTTGTTGTTTTACAGCAATCATGTGATTTCTTCTCTGGCTGGCTCCTGACAGCTTTTAAAGGCAAAGCAAAGTGAGACAATGGAAACATACCAATTATTTTTCTAAAGACCGAGCTCAAACTCCGTTTTTGAGTTACAGAGATGGAGATAATGCACACAAACACAGGCGCACACATGCAGTGTTGTTTTTTGCCCACAGCTTCAGCGATACTGTAAGTGTGTTCTGGAGAAAGAGTGTTGATCATGAATTCTTTAACAGGTTTTGATGTCTACGGAGCTGCGAACACATGATTGTGTGCAACAGTGTGTGTGCTATTTTACTTATATTTGTAGTGTGATTGTACATGGCAGATGGCCTAGAGCAGCCAGACACACAATTAGGTCCCATAACTTCAAGTCTCCTTTACCTTTCTCATCCTATTGGCTGTATTTGCTTGCTTATCTGTAGATGAAACACATTTGAATTAGCAATGCAAGCATAACAGTTGATAAGAAGTTATTGCTGTCATGGAGTAAATTTGGACTTGTTCTAAAGCATAATTCTCATTCTTTTAACCACCTGTTGTACCTAGGTTTCAAATGAGTGTGCATACAGAGGCAGTAAGGGAAAAGTCGGACAATAATGGCACATAACTAGAGCAAGATAAACTATGGTGTCCGTGTGCGTGAGTGCGCACACTTGATGTATGAATCCTCAGAACTAAAGCAGGCTTTAATTAATGGACCTTGATCATCAGCAGGCATTCACAAACATTATCTAAACAAGGTTGCCCCACCCGTCAATGAGTATAATTGCATTTCAGCAATAGATTTGTACTGTTATCTCAGGGTACTGCTGATGAAGATCTTTTTTTTCCCCAAAATGTTTTGTTTTTGTTTGTAAAGCTCTCAATTTATTTCTAAATAAAAACTACTGAGAGTCTTTTTTCTTCTTTCTTTTTTTATTTTTTGGATGTCATTTGTGAGCGAATGCCGTATTGTTCACTCATGATGGATGTGAAGGTGATATAAAAGCCTCTCCCCCTTGTTTCTCACTATATTTCATGCTCTTCTTTCCCTATTTAGTCTCCTTTCAACTTGCCACCTTCGATTCTGTCTATATATCTATATATATATATATAGATATATAGATATATAGATATAGATATATAGCTAGATAGATTATTAAGACCTGGAAATGTCAGAAGAACATTTTGTTATGGTTGACAACCATATGTCTAATTAATACTCAACCCTCTTTTGTTTTACTTTATGGGGTCGCTGTCCTGTCATCACTCCTTAAGTAGGAGTGGCTTTAACTCTGGTCTCTCTTGCGCTTGCTCTATTTTTTAGTGGAAACCTTTCAGCACAATTGTCTTGCAGAAAAGTATAAATGAATAGATACATTTTCCAATTGTTTTTTATTTGGTTCAAACTGCCATATGTGTTTTGTTTTAATTTTCAGATATAACTTTTGTTTATGGTGTTTTGTTTTGTGCAGTGTTTGTCACTCTACATCTGTTATGTTTGTCCCTAAATTTGAGTTTACTGTATGCTTTTTATCCATGTTCTTGTCTTGGCTGCTTATTTCTCTGTCTTGTCTTATGTCTTTGTCATACTTATGGTAATGGTTGCTCGTTGCACACGCATCTGAAGCCATGCCACCTCTCTGTATCAGTTTTTATCATTTTCATCACCCTCTCTGGTCCTCTTATCATGAGCTGAGAGGTTCTGCTCTTCTCCCTCTGCCTGCCAGGAGATAGAGGGGAGATTGGTGAGATTGCAGTGAGGTTGCATTTTACACCGCCATGACTTATGATTGCTCGAGTATGGACGTAAAATAAGATCCATGGCAAGATAATGTTGGGCAACACTATCGTTTATCCATTCAAGTGTCCATAATCATCTTGAAGGAAAAGGCCTCCAAAAAAAAAGATTTTTAAAGTCTGCAAATTTATAATAGCAATGTGGAAAACGTGTTTTTAGTGGTTAGAAAAAGTGCAGATGATATTGAAACTTTTGTTATCTTTATTTAAAAAACTTTGCAATGAGCACAACCATGCCGTTGCTCTGCAAACCTGCCTTTCTTCCGGCAAAAGATGTGCATGAAGTGTGACAGACAAGCCCTCGCATTTTACTTCGACTTTACTATGAGTGACACGTCAAGAGTTTTTCACTCGGTATCGCTCACACGGCAGCGCACAGATTGCTATTAATTGAATATGATACGAAAGAATGTTTCTTGTGCTGCTTTTTTAGGTGTTGCTTTATCATACTCATCTATTTAGTACTCTTGGTAAAAAAGTGGTGCATGCTAGAAAAATACAACCCTATATTTTTAAACAATCTCGGCAGTTTGGGTTCAATAACGTGGAGTTTAGTGAAGCTACTTTTGGCTGCCCCCTTGTTCACAAGGGGTTGCCTCAGCAGGTAGCTCAGCATGTTTTATTTAGCAGATTTTGACACCGAATGTCTCCTCCTGGGATCAAACCACTATGCTATGAAGCCAATATTGTGGAGTTTAATACGTGGTAATTTTAGCTACAGGACTTCGTTATTGTATTTATCACTAGTCATAATACCCAGCTTACCACTGGCATTGGGTGTAGAGAACATACATAGGGGACCCCCATGTTTCTAGGAAGTGCTGTATTTTCTTTTTGATAATCTGTGCAGGTGTGTGTCTTAATGTGTGCTGAGTGCTTTGACAGTAAAGCTATAAAAGCTCTACCTACTACATCGTGCGTCCGTTTCATTGTCGTTTGATTTCATGTAGTGTGTGTGTGTTTGTTATGGCTGCATGTGCAATGCTGAGTGTGCAAATGACCTGAGAACCACAGGGAAGCTTATTTCTGCAGCCGCTTGCATTTTTTCCCTAATTGTACCTTTTTCGGCCTTTTGTGTGTGAAAGCACATGTGTGTATGTAGGTGCGTTAAAGAGGGAGAGATGGTCCTTTACTCTCTGCTAGCAGTGTCAGCAGGTGAGCTGCCCTATTGGGAGAAAAGAGAGAAATCGCCAAAGCATGCAAATTGCTACTCCAAGGGGAGAATCAATTAGGTGCATGGCGAGTGGAGCAGAAAAGCAAGGAGGGGTGGATGGGGCAGGGTTGCATGCAGAGAGATGGTGCAGAGCCATCGTGATCACCTCCTCTGAGACGATGACGATGCTTTACTTCTCTTCTTTGCGCCCCCCCCCCCAAAAAGATCCTATTCGCCCGAGCGGCGTCTACATGCCAGCTTTTTAGAATGCTGCAGTACCTCAGCCTCATTTCTTTTTTCTTTTTTTCTGTTTAGCCCATTTCTTATAAATTGCTCTGGAGTCTCAGATGCTCAGATGTATGGCCTCTTCACCTGTTTTACTCATTAAGATGTTCTGGCCTATCTGTGCCAGATAAAATTAGAACATAATAACTATCAACACAATGTGACAGTTGCCTTGAAGACAATCTCTTGCATGTTCATGTTGCCGTTTTTCATTAGGTTTTCATCTCTTTTCTCTTTAGGTACAAGATGTCTCCCATCTGAAGAGAGGCTTCATCCTGATAGGCCAACAGTACTGGATTGTGCCTCTGTCCCTCTCCTCACCAGTCCCACCCTCAGTGCAGCCATGACGTCCTTCACTAGGATACGGACCTATTTCTTACTATGCTGCTTCCTATCTAGTCTGGTGCTTCCTGTGACATCACAAACAGTGGTGCAAGCTCCACAGACTCATACTGCTGGCTCCCAAGTGATCACAGCATTACTTCAGGAGGAGGAGTATGCATCATTTCATGCAGAGAATCCTGAGTGGACATTTAATCACCTGGCTGTGGACTATCGTAATGGTAATGTTTATTTGGGAGCCGTCAATCGCATATACAAACTGTCCCCAAACTTAGAGGTCCAAAAATCCCATGAGACTGGCCCAGATGAAGACAATCGCAAGTGCTATCCACCACGAATTGTCCAACCCTGCAGTGAGCCACTGACACTCACTAACAATGTCAACAAGATGCTTTTGATGGACTATCGGGAGAACCGGTTGCTGGCTTGTGGCAGTCTCTACCAGGGCATTTGTAAAATCCTTCGTTTGGATGACCTATTTAAACTAGGAGAGCCCTTCCACAAGAAGGAACACTACCTCTCTGGTGTTAATGAGAGTGGTTCTGTGTTTGGTGTCATTGTTTCTTATGGCAATGCCTCTCCAGACATGCTGTTTGTAGCCACAGCAGTGGATGGCAAGCCAGAATACTTCCCTACCATCTCTAGCCGTAAGTTGGCCAGAAACTCAGAGGAGGACGGCATGTTTGCATATGTCTTCCACGATGAGTTTGTGGCCTCTATGATTAAAATCCCTTCAGATACCTTCACTGTCATCCCAGACTTTGACATATACTACATTTATGGCTTTGCCAGTGGGAACTTTGTTTACTTTCTGACACTGCAGCCTGAAATGGGAGGTGGGCCGACCACTGGATCGTCCTCTGCTGGTCGAGAACAGGTCTACACTTCTAAGATAGTCCGCCTCTGCAAGGCAGACACTGCATTCAACTCCTATGTGGAGGTGCCTATTGGATGCATTAGCGACAACGTGGAGTACCGATTACTTGAGGCAGCCTACCTGTCAAAAGCTGGTGCTATCCTGGCACGCTCGCTAGATGTGGCACCAGATGACGATGTCTTGTTCGCCATATTCTCAAAGGGCCAGAAGAGACGTCCACGCCAAGCCTCCCAGGATTCTGCATTGTGTGTTTTCTCTCTGCGCAAGATCAATGAGAAAATCAAGGAAAGGCTACAGTCCTGCTACAAGGGAGAGGGCACCCTGGACCTGGCTTGGCTGAAAGTCAAAGATATTCCCTGCAGCAGTGCGGTAGGCATCACTATAGCACACACTGACTTTTGTTGGTGCACCAATTTAATGACAGTACAAGGGCAGCGAGATGCTGATAGAGAAAACAAGGCTGTAACAGTAGATTCTAATTATTCCACACATACTGTACCCACACAAGTACAAACTTTATGTGCTGCATTTTGTTCTATGGCATCCAGTGCTATAATCCAGTCCAGGACATTAGCTTTCACACATTTCAGTCTTAGTAAAAGGACGTAAAAGTGTTTGAAGTAAAGCAAACCACTGATCATTTCTCGTTTTCATTACTTTCCTGTTGAAGAGCCTTACAGGTGACTACCTTTAAGGAAAGTGAATTTTGAAGGTTTTATCCTGTGTTAGTATAATGAGATAGGGTGCACTGTGGGAGGGCCTCACAAAAACTGTGTTCTTGGGTGGGTTCACGCTCCATCCCATTACGATGAGATGTTAACCATCCACTGCCTCTTTTAATCCGCTCGCCCTTTAAACAATGCAGCTGAATGCTCAGCCAAATTACCATAATTCCATTCTCCATAACAGCATTACAAATTCAGTGATTCAGTTCATTTGATTTCTCACTTTGTGCACATAAAAAACAAGGTTAAATTGGCTGTTGCATGTTTAGACCACCTTCACAAGCAGCCAAAGCTGTTTCATGTGTTTTTCTTGATCTCATATTGCTCTGTTAATAACAGCTGCGAACCTGAAGAAACAGAAAATTACCTTCACAAGAGCGATTCTGTAATCTTTCGCTACATGGCAAGCATTGCTAAATAAATCATGTGCTCACTTGCCAAATTTTCGTTTTAACAGGTCATAAACAATGGGTTAAGACAAAACCAAACTAAAGATTTCTCTTTTTTTAGTGTCTAAATCAAAGGTGTATTTTTGATGGTTGCACGAAAGAAGCATGTACTATGGATTTGTATCAAGAATACTGAGAAAACTCAAAATATAGATAATATTTTACCAAAAATGAAATTAATAATAAAAGTAATAATGGTTGATCTTTTTTACATAATTATTTCTTAACACATTCAACTCTATTTTATCTAAGGAACATAAACTTCCTCTTGCCGTCCACACCATATTCTTCTGACCTCAGTCGGGCACTGCATCGAGACATTATGAAGTTGACCCTTTCTTGTGTTTGGCTCTGGAATCACAGTGTTTATCTATTAATCCCTCTGTGGCACAGCACACGTGCCAGGGCACCTTTGTCTGCTGCTTGAGGGCCTGATAAATCATGCCTAGGGTGGAGCTGTCAGCAGGGAAAGGAAGTGTGAGGGAGCACACAGGGGTTAGCGCTGAGAAATGATGCCATTTCAGCATGCGCCACCGCCAGCGCATAAATTAGACCCTGCTGAACAAGTGACGGTGGACTCTGCAGGAGATAGATGTGCTGTGACACACACACACACACACACACACACACATACAAGTGTGGTTGCACATGTGTGTGTGAGTACGGCTACTGGAGAGATGGAAATGGAGGCTTTTAACGGCAGAAAGATTTTCTAATAAAGTAATGGCAATGCTTACATTCTTATGTGATATGCTGGCTGATAGATTTAGAACAATCTAAATGAGCTGGACTAGAGCTGAAGCTACAGACTTAAATAATCCTACTAAAATGTATATACACGCAATATGCAGATGAGTCACAGACTTATACGATTATGTAATGTGTTAAAATCTAAAACTAAAGACTTGTAAACCAACTTAACTTTCACCTGTGCCTGTGATTGATGGTATTTGTAATAACCTGTGCCTGTGTTATTAATTCCAGATTAGGTCCTTTCTGAGTTAAATGATGCATGACAGCGAGGGAAATGTATCAGATATCTTCAGATACATAGTTGAAATTTTTTGGTCATTTCTATTCTAACTGGTGCCATTCCTTAGGTGTACAATAGTGACTCAGGCTCATAGTATACTGCACACACAAATATTTATGTAATCTTTTTGGTTTACTTGGCTTAGATAACTTCACACTTTTTCTTTTTTTCTTTCTCCTAGATAAAATTTTTATTGACCTAATACATAAATTACTAATCATTTTTGGATCAACTATAGAATTCAGATTGAGACAGTTCATTTTAAGTACACCCAGTCAACTGGCTGTGAATGCAATTATCTTATTAGCCAATCACATGGCAGCATCTCATCACATTGAGGCATGTAGATATTGTCGAGACGGCTTATATAAGTTCAAATTGAGCATCAGAACAGGGAAGGAAAATGATTTGCTTGACTTTTACTGTGGAAAAGAGAAAATATCCAGTGAGTGGCAGTACTCTGTGTTTGGGAAAAAAAAAATGCCTCGTTGATGTCAGAGGTCAGATGAGAATGGCCGACTGTTTTGAGGCCACAGGAAAGCAGCAGTAACTTAAATACAACCAGGGTATGCAGAAGAACATCTTTGATTGCACAACGTATTAACCGTTGAAGCATATCAGACAACTTCTGTCAGCTAAGAACAGCAAACTGAGGCTAGAGTGTGCACAAACTGGAAGACGATTGCCTGGTCTGATGAGTCTTAAGTTCTGCTACAACATTTGAATAGCAGGGCCAAAGTTTGGCATGATAAACATGAAAGAATAAGTCTGGTTCAGGCTGCTGGTGGCGGTGGTATAATTTATGGAAAACATTTTTTGTGCTGACCTTTATGACCCTAGTGTAGCCATCTTCTGCTTCCATCAGGATAACATACCACAACATCAAATCATCTCAAACTGGTTTCTTGAACATGATAATGAGTTCACCGTACTCAAATTGCCTCCACAGTCACCAGATCTCAATCAAGTAGCGCACCTTTGATCTTTAGATTTGGATTAGAGATGTGCACCTGACAAATATGGAACAACTGCGCGATGTTAACGTGTCATGACTAAAATCCCCAAGGAAGGTTTCCAGCATCTTTTTGAATCTATGCCTTAAAGAATTAAGGCAATTCTGAAGGCCATCTGGTACTTGCAAGGTGTAACTAATGAAATAATTGGCGAGTTTAGGTGAACAGTTTACCCAGGTGTCTTTGTAGATACTGCTTATTCATAGAACCCTTTTAAAATATAGCAAATTAATTTTTAAAACATTCATGGGTCATATCATGTAAACAGTGCCTTGACATCTTGGAGTGTTAATTGACCCACAGGAAGTCATTTCCACTATTTCGTTATTAAAAATATTTTCGGAGCTTTTGGCTTTTTACATGGGGATATTGTTCAGTATAATTTGCCCTGGTCAGTGTCCTCTTTTAACAGAAAAAAGCAGCAGCTTTTGAGGAGAAAACCCCCCAGAATAATTCTGGTCCTTTAAAACAGCAGATCATTTCAAACAAGCCAATGGGAGCAAAAATGTCACTTCTTTCTTTAATTTTAGCAATTTTTTTTCCCTGTGGTGGCCTGCATGTCACAATGTTGGTCATTACTGTTAGAGGGAACTTAGATGAGGAGCCTTGTATTAAGGGTATGCCCCTTTATCTTGCCCTCTTCATCATTCACTATCTTCCTCTTTCTCACACATTATTTTCCCTGCTTCTCGCTTTTTCGTATACTTTTTTCCCTTTCAAACGCTGTCGTATTTCCAACATGATATGTTTTTCCTCCAATTAGGAAGAGGATGAGCAGCCCCAAGGCTCATTAGAGTAGTCTGACTGTATAGACCAATGTGAACACATTGGCGGGCACACGCGCACACACACTTTTGATATGGATGAAACACTGTCTCAGCCAATGTGGATAAACCTAACCACTCTATGCCAGAAAAGGTGCATCACAGGCATATCCACAATGTCCACTCGGTACTAGTGGCACTAATCATATAGTAGCATCACATTGTAATCACAAATGTTAAATAAGTTTCGATTACATACATTTTCCTTTTAAGCACAGTAATTTTGAATCTATAAAAACAATAGAAATTTGATCAACCACTTTTCTTCATTGTTTTCGAACAACATACTAAGTGTGAATAATGTGCAAAGACACATTAACAGGATGCAGGGTGAGGCTAGGGCTATATAAAAATGCTTACTCCTTCCTTAGACCTTTGATTCCCTATGCCATTTTTAAGAGGCTTGATGTTGTAATGAGAAAGATGCAAAGAGGGAGAAAAGGAGGAGAAGAAAGGAATCTACAGAGAGGGTGAGAGAGCTTTAGAAAGTGTGTGTGTGTGTGTGTGGATGGGGGTTGGGGGGTGATTCCTCTCTACCCCAAATGGCCATGCTTGGCTGAGCCACATAATGCATGCTCAACAGTATAAGTCTGCAAAGGGCCTGCATCCATA
>VUQG01031475.1:6691-18342 GCA_015106755.1 Etia nguti | reverse complement strand
GTAAAAAACAAAAAAAAAAAAAAAAAAAAAAAAAAAAAAAGAAAGAAAAAAGCTTCCTGTTCCCATCACTGTGTCAGCAGAAAAAACAGAACAACAAAACAGCGGGATTGCAGTAAATTCACTCTCTGCTCTGTTCTCACTCATCCTTGGCTTATTGCTCACTTCATATGCCACTCTCCTTTTGCCTGTCCCCCAATAGAAATACTTACCATCCTTGTTTCATGTCATTGTTTTGGAGTCTTTACCCCCATCTCCTTTATTTCCCCTTACAGTGCTTTCCACAAGCGCAGAGAGGAATACCCTCCAAAAACGGACGAGAAAAGCACAAGGTCGTCTCTAACTTGCTGGCAGGCCACGGTCATCCCCTTATCCCTTTTGCTAATGATCATTAATTACATGTCATTAACTAACATGCCACGGGCTATTCTTTCACATTTGTCATGTGCTATCGACTTCACATTCTGAATTCACTCCAATTAATTAGATTATTCTACTTGGCCGCCGCTGTTTCCTTTAGTCTTTTTCTTTAACTCCCTCACAGTCCCCCATCACGTGTGCTCATCGCTCCCCTGTTTCATCCTTCACTTGAAAGGAACTCTTCCAAAATTGCAGTCTCCGTCTTCCCCCCGTGCTCACTTTTCAGGTTATCGACTTTTCTCGCTTCGGTTTTGTTCTGTGTTTGACCAACCTCTGAATGATGTCGTCTCCCGTGCTGGTCATCTTCATCCCTCCTCTGTCTGATTGCGAAGCTTAATCAGTTATTGGCTGCTGCTGCTGCTGATGAGTCAGTCTAGGCCACATCCTCAGGAAGGGAAGGGCTAGTGGATTCATTAAGGACCTCCAGACTGCTCCCCCTCCTCCCTCCCCCACTTCACCCCACTCCATCCACATATCCGCTATCCTGCTTGCTGGCTGTCTCGCTAATTAAATCTCCATACATGATACGACTTGCTAAAGGTCAGAATCCATCACAATATCATTATTCTGTGATTAAACAAGTGTCCCTTGCTTCTTTCACCATACTCTATGCTGGATGGCCTCGGCCTGAAAATGCTGACTGAATCGGGACCTTTCATTTCTTATACCTCCTGTTTTCATTGGCTAGTGTTTTAAAACTATTCTCTATGCTTCTTTTCTGCCCAATATTTTTACTTATATTCACAAATATCAGCACTCAGCACTAATATTCGCTAAGGAAAAATATGAGACTAGATTAATAAAAAATATATGTATCAGTCATGGAAATACTTATAGTTCAATAGACAGCTTTCTTTATAAGCAGCCTGCTCTCCTGTCGAGATAAAGGAGCCCTGAGATTTTAAATCTATTAAACTCCCAAACTAAACAACACACAGCTATGCTATAATTGAGGCCACCACAGTGGACATAGTAGGTCATGTCATGTTGGTCATGTGACACTTTTAGAGCTCCACTAAATAGTCAGACTTTGTCAAATAGAGGGACCGACTTTGATTAAAACCCTCACCAGGGCAGCAATCAATGGGAGAGGGAACCCAGCACTCTCTTGCATACAATTGTCTCTAATATAAATGTCTAATGCCTTTTTATTGGGAGCGTTCAGCACAAGTTTAACTTATCCACAAGTGAAATCAGCAAATGTAGCTGCTGCACTGATTTGCAGCAGCTGTAGCTCACACCTCATGAGCTGTCTGCTGCTGGTAATACATGCAGCTTTTTTCAAAATCAGTTTTGAGTGAAAATAATCTCCCCATTAATCATTCCAGAAAGAAAATGATTTTCCGCCAGTGCATAGTGAAAAGGAAAACACGGATTAAGGAGTTATCTGAAGCCACCTATCTTATGATATTCAGTGATTTTTTTTTTTTTTTTTTTTTCTCTCCCCCACTTCTGCACCTTATTTCGGCTCCAATATTCTCCCACCTTTTCTCACTTCTGGCTCTGCTTTAGCGATGTCTCGGTTTCATTCCAAAAATTGTCACGCTGTTTCGTTAGCTTCTCATTTGATTGTTTTCCCTAACCAATATTTATCATCTGTTGTAACTGCTCAGATAACAGTTGGCAGGTGCAAGCATCCACAAACATGAATTTACAAAATATCACCGGTTTATCAAAGCCTGCCTCCTCCTATTGAAACCTGCCAGCAGAACACACAAATAAATCAACTTTGTTTCAGGCACACCCCAGCAAGCATGTGTTCCACGTAATGTACGCATTCGCAACAGCGTATGTTTTAATATTAATGTATACTTACTCTCTCCCATCATTTTGCATTTCAGACCCTGTAACTGCAAGGATCTGTAAAGATTGATGTCATGTCAGTATAAACAACAAACATGAGTAAAACCCTATCCATTACATTTAAGTGGCAAAATGCTCAATTTTAAAGTTGGAAAGTTATATTCCAGTATATTTTTTATTGCTTAGCAATAAAAAATATACTTAAGAAAGACTTAGATTTAAAAAAACAACCTCTCTTTGTGCAGTAAAAATAAATACACCTGTGTTTCTTGATCACTTAAAAAGTAACCTGTGCTTTGATTGGCAACCCTTTATTCATCCATGCTAAAGAGAAGTTTGCTCAGATTTGATTTACTAGTAGTTTAATGTTTATTAACCCAATCAGATCTGTTATGTCAAGGCAAGCATGTCTATTGCAGGTCTATTGAGATGCACAGGTTCTATGGTAAAAGAATAGTCAGACTAACTTCAGATGTGTTAAAATTAACCCTAGCAAAAATACACCCATAGGGGAGGGGGCAGGAGGTAAATTTTTAAAACCTGCATTCCCCTTTATGGCATAGATGGACTTACTTCTCATAAATATTGACACTAAAACAACTTATTTCTGGACAACTGTCATCTGCTAGCTGTAGACATTACAATCACCAGATTCTTCTTAGTTTGTACCTAAGGGCTTTGTCTATCGACTTGGTTACATCATGGTTCCGGATGGAAAATAAATGCAAAAAAAAAAATCTCATGATGATGTTGATGTTGATGGGAAGGATAGGATAGCAAGATTAGTGATTAACTCAAAATCAGTGGAGATGTCTATAATCAGGAGCTATTTGAATATAGCTGTAGTACCTGTAATCAGAGCTGCTCTGTGCAATACCTGCACAGTCTCTCAAAAACTGATGGTCAAGTACTTCACACCTGGCACAGGAGGTATCAGTTGAAATTGGATTCCCTTTAACAGCTCATGCAGTCTGAAGAACATTGCCTAATGTCAACTTCTATGTGAAAGTAAAACTTTTTCTTCAGGCGCAAGACTGCGAGATTAAAGTTTGCTTAAGAATATGAAAGAAAGCCAGAAGACTACAGGATCCATTGTTTGATCATATGAGACCTAGATAGCTTTGTTTGACCCACATGTTGGGCATGAATCTGCCCAGGGCTAACCGGCAGGGAAGCACTGAAATGAGAGTGTGATGACATAGTGATACGTGAGCTGTAAGGTGCTGATGACACCATGCCCATGGATATACCAAAACACTGGCTGAAAAGATGACACTGCTGCTCTAGAAGCTTTGCAGAAAAGAAGTATTGCAGCATAATAATGATCTAAAGCCCACTGCCAAAATCACACGAGATTCTAAAGGGGACCAAAGGGAAATATGACTCGTCCAAGTGCTCTGTGCTCCATGACCTGAATCAAATAGAACAATTTTGGAGTATTTTGAAGGGAACGGTAGAGCAAACCAACCTAAAGAAAAGATTTTTTTTTTTAAATCTAAAGAACGGAAGAATATATTTTAAAAAATTTTTTACTCAACTCCTCATATTTAAACGTTTATATGAATGAAGGAAAAAAAAAAAAAGAATTTGATGGGTTCTACTTTTGTCATGGTTCCTACTGTTCATTCTCTAACTTCAAATGCAATCACTGTAAGGCAATACAATTTGGAATCATTTGACATATAAGTGATATTACACAGGGGTGTATTCACTCATGCACTGTACCTATTTATTCATCTTCAGTCCTAATCATTGTTACTGGTTGTCAAGAAAGTCCCCAGGGTCCTATACAAAGAGGAAGATAAGCCTACTTGTGACAGCTCTGTTAGTCCATGTTGACACCTGTACATTCAGACTGAATTTTGAACACGATTCAGTCAGAGAACTGAAGAAAAAGCAGTCTCCTTTGGAATGCCGTGTGGATTCCTTAACAAAGCAGCAAAAAGCAATGAACCTCGGCCTTTAGAAAGATTCACTCCGACTACACTGCACATTTATTTTTAAGAAGATAAATTCAGTTTTTGAATTTATATTCCTGGTTTCCTTTGAATTGTTCTATGCATATATTTTCCTTTCTCTGTTAATGCATATTATTACGTTTCTGGGTCACTACTTTTTACTTCCACATGTTGAACTCTTGTTTGCTGTGCAATTCTCAATTCTCCCCTTCGCCGCTGAGTTCCTATTTCACTTATTATGCTTGAAACAAATATCGGAAAGCAAAAAAGCTCGCATAAGGTTGGACAGTTTCCAAAATTGACAGATTTGAGGAGAAGGAAATAGAAAAATCATCTGTAGAAAGAAAAGCAACATTTGGACTAAAGAATGAACACGGAACCCTTAGGAGGGTACACAATGTTGGCACTATATATATATATATATATATATATATATATATATATATATATATATATATTTTTTTTTAGCAAAGTCTGAAACGCACTCAATCTTAGTCACACAAACAGTGTAGGCTCATCTGAGCTAACAGACTCAATTTCTGTGTATATAAATATACTTTACCTGGTGGTTTTGGTCCTGGTAGAAAAGAATATTTTTCTTTTGGAGGTTAGCTTGCCTCTTGCCAATCCCTCTCCCTTTTTGAATCTTGACTTAGGACTGGGAGTAGTGCACATCTGGCTACTCTAGTCATAAAGATGTTTTCTTTAACAAGATGAGAGTAAAGTTTTGCCTAAGATGCCAGTACCATCATCTTCAAGAACTACTGTGAGTTACAGTTAATGCTCCTTCTGCAAACCATAAACAGAGAAAAACAAGTATGTTTTTAAATAAGATAGACAGATACTAATGACCCAACCATACAAAAAAAATTCCTTAAAGACTTGAAACTAAATTTTAAATTGTTTCCAATTGCTGAACTGCATTTACAAGTTTTCACAAGTAACTAAAATTGAAGTGTAAGCAGTGAGTGCTGTATGTTTTACTCCAAAACTCCTGTTGCTGCAGGGTTTATACAGGAAAAAATGTTTTATTATAAAAAAAATCAAATGTTGACATTTTATCTTGCAAAAAAACCCACTTAGTGATGACATAATTCCCTAATGCCACCAATCATCCTGGCAGGTTAGTCATTTAGCACAGTAGGGCAAGAGGAAAATATGAGAGATCCAAGTGGCTAATTATGCAAAGAGCAACTCCTATGTTACTTTCTTTTCATTGGCTCTAATCTTTGTTTTTGAGAGAATGGTCCCCATGTTATAATCAGGAAGTTTACAGTAAAACAAGCTAATCATAGTCAACAAATTTTCAGGGATAAAATAGATTGATGGGGGAAGTAATTGAAAGTGCCAGAAGCAGGATAATAACCGCAATGAAAAAGAAAAGCTAAAATTGCAACAAATTGTTTCTTTGGAGCCTTTAGTGGTTGAGTAGTGACAAGTGACATGAAGTAAACGTCTCTGTGGTTTAACGTGTGCCATTAACTTTGTGAACTTGCAGCCGATGGAATGGGCCCTCACAACAGCGCAAGCCCAGATTAGGCCATACATCAGAGAGCGTTGGAGAGCGGATCTCTTTCAGTCCCCCACTAATCGCATTGAGCAACTCTCTCGCTTTCGCGTGCGCTCACTGCCCCTTCTCTCTTTCTCCACTCTGTATCTACTGATCCCTCTGCACAATCCAGAAGAGAGCTCTCTTTGTACTGGTGCTGGCAGGCGGACAGAAGCAGAGAGATGGATATGGCTGAGAGTGACCTGATTCTGCCTCAGTGCCTGGCCTCTGTCCAAATACAGAGACTCTGCTCTCTTGTCCCTCTGTCTTTAGGGAGGAACCCTCTATCTTTCTCCTCTGTTGCTACGCTGTGGGATGCTGGCTGACTTACCTGCCAGGCTTGAGCAAGAAATTAGTTTGTTTACTTTGAGGCTTTTGAGTAGCTACAATACCCTCTATTATTCAAGCAGGTACCACATTTTCAGACATACACAGGTAAATATAGTTGAATATCTGTTTGATTTAAATCCTGTACTTCGTTTTCCTATGGATGGAGAAGTTTGGAGGGACTGAAACTTCTTCAATGTTTTGCTCACTGGGTCACTCATTTGTTAATAGAAAAGAAGAGATTATGGGATCAAGAGTGAGCTCATACTGAATGAACGAAAGGTGATCGATTGTCTTTGATGAAACACATTGTAAAAGAGGGTCCATTGAGAATTAATAAATATGTGAGGGAAAAAATACATTAATGAGGTGTGATGAGGAATAAAGCATGTTAGAAGCAGTGACGACACCAGCAGACAATCTCATGAGCTATATATCGTTATTTATTTGACGGTAAGAAATGCCATTTTTGGTGGTTGTGTAATAAAAATGCATCTTCTTCCTGAAAGCACTGACAGACAAAATGTATTTCATTAGATTACAAAGTGGAGGATGGCGATAGTGGTGATTGGCAACCAGGAAAAATAAGGCACCATGCGTTAGAGGCAAGAAATGATAAAACCGATGCTCATTTTTTTACACGTAAACACATCTTCTTCCACATGCATCACCCACAGATGCACAGATGTGAATGATGTTTTTTGGACAGATGAAACATGATTAATCTTTGCAGGAGTGGCTGCACTTTTGTCATTGTCCAAGGAGGTTTCCAATCACTGAAGCCTGAAATTCTACAAAGCGCAGTCCATATTGCTTCTAATAGACTCTGTTAACCTTTGAACCCAAGCATGATGCAGCATTTAGAGGGTGTTTTCTTCCTGTCACATAGATGAGGAGTAATAGTAGTACAAATTGATGCGAGGAAGCTGCATTACACATTACTGGAGAAAACAAGGGGGGGGGGGTTTGAAGGGTGGCAGTTGACCCTTTAAGGAGTGACCCTGGTTTTCATCGGAGCACCATTAGTCTAGCATAGTGCTACCACATGACTTGGAGGACAGGGAGTGCATGTCAGGAAAGGCAAGAAAAAAGAAAAAAATGGAGGAAAAGTCTTCCACTTGTATGTTTTCACTGTGCTCCGATATTCGTCTTTGTTTAGATTCTTTGGCATCTCTGTCTTTTTGATCTTTTTTCTGTCACTGTTCCTGTCCCTTTTTATCCTTCTCTCAACCCTTTAACCATATGGCACGATCTTGACCTAAATTCAGGTCATCTCTATCGATCGTTTCTACCGCTCTATACAACCCCACTTTATATAGCCCAAGGCTTGTGGCCTAGAGCAACCATGTTCCATTTGTCTAATGAAAGCCGATCCCACACTTCCACTCTGGCTTGGTGTGAGGCTTCTGATGATGATGATGATGGCCTTTAGTGACAGCTTGTTTGGAGACACCCAGTAGTTGCGGGATTTCTCAAAAGCCCAAAGGGTGCACTTCCAGTAAGAAAAATGGAAAAATGGGGCAAAGGGTGACTCTGCCCATCAAAGGGACCTTCACCTGATAGTTCACACTTCTAGATTTGAAGATTCAGTTGGATTTTGGTTGCATGCCAGGATAATCCTTTTGCTATTTTACCATGAAAACATTTTGATTTTAAGTGAATAATTTCAGGTAACGTTTGTTTTCCTGTTATTTTATGCTATCAACCTCATTTTGTCCAATTATTAATACTGGACTAATAGTATCAATTTATATTGCATTTAACAAGCTTCATTTCGACATTCAAAGTACTTAAAAAACACATTTTCATAAAATTAGGGTTCTTTAAGCACCTTCTAGCAAAATGCAGCTGAATCTGGTGCTTCACCTTTGGATTTATTACCAAAGAACTTTGAAATCCTTTTCAGTCATCTGTACAATTACCAGTGCACAGCTAGTCTGGATTGACTATAAGACATTGCTCTACTTTTTTGTCGACTCTGGTGAGGACACTGGTGTCAAAGAAGTGAATCTATTTGCATAATTAACAGCTGACCTTTCAGGATACAGTCAATACAGTAAAGTGTAAATATCATGAACAATGAAATTTACTGATGGTTTTGATAATTTTTCTTTTTAAGGAAAGCGGTATCACGGGCCTTTGCATTTCACCCTGCAGCAAACCACGACATTACAGAGCGATTAATCAAGCAGCGGCTGCTTCAGTCCTAAACTGAAACAGTGTGTTTCAACCCATGCGCTCCGAATTATGACCAATCCACCACACCATTGTTCTCTTATCAAAACCTATAAGTCATTCTGCCCACTGTGACTGCAGAAAATATACCAGCTGACAGGATTAAACGCATGCAAACAAACATAAAGTGTAGAGAGGCATAGGACATGAAGCACAACTATCTACATGTAATTACAAAATCACAGCGGCACGTCTACACTGAAAGCGTAACAGATGAACCTCGTCTAGAGTTGTAGTTCTCCCTGCTCTAAATCAGTTTCTATATATATATTTAAATGCATTGCAGTGTTTTGCCTCACAGCCCTCTGATAATGCAGCACTGCTTTTCCTTTTTTCTTTTTTTTTTTTTAAACTCAGTTCACGTTGAATCACTTCACATTGGATATCTTGCTGCACAGGCATTTCTACAGTTGCTGTTGCATTGGGTGGACGGTAGGGAATTGTGCCTGACAGAGCAGCCTCTGGCATTATTACAGAACTTGAGGCTGACTGCAGTCTTCTCCTATCCTCGTCTCTTCTTTTTTTCCCCACATTTGCTGGATCTTGTGGCATGTGGGCCAGCCGATGGCCAGAGATTATCTTTCACATCCAAAATGTTTCTCCACCCTGCTTATATTCCCTTATAGAAATACCCTTTACAGTCAGATGTCATATTTGTGTTCTCACAATAAATTAAGATATGAATTCATAGGAGTTTACCAAATGAGCACCTCATGCAGCACCGTTTTAGTTTTTATGGGGTAAAACTAATCTGATTGTGCTAATTCTTGCTTTCCTTGCAGCTCTTGACCATTGATGACGACTTTTGTGGCCTCGACATGAATGCTCCATTGGGCGTCTCTGAGATGGTGAGAGGCAAGCCTCTCTTTTCTGACGCCGTTGACAAAATGTCCTCTGTCATTGCTTACGTCTACAAGAACCACTCACTGGTCTTCGTGGGAACAAAAAGCGGTCAAGTCAAGAAGGTAAGGAAGACAAATATAGGTTGAAAGATAGCACAGATGGTTGAAATGAGGAGGGAGAGATTTGTTTTCTCTCAGAATGTGGAGTAAAGGCTGGGAATTGGGGACTACTGGATTGGAGGAAGGATAGTAGTAAGAAGGCAGATTGACTTTCAGGCAAATCAGCTGACTCGGCTGTATTTGCAGTAGGAAGAGGTGTGTGTGTTTGTGTGTACATGAAACAGTGGGAGAGCGGATGGAGGAAGTGTGTGTACTTTACGGTAGAGAGAAACTGAGTGTGTGTGTGTGTGTGTGTGTGTTTTGAGGAAAGGGGATCAGGCGTGCCCCTTTGGGGGTTTATTCCTACAGTAAAGCCTATCTGGTATCTCTCAACATCCTCCTCATCCACTGCACCATATATCACACATACACTCGTATTCGCCTGTATCAGTGGTATCCGCTGTACTTTTCCCTCACTTTGGACTTGTATAAAATCCAGAGCCCTGGGGGGCGATTGTAGCACGCATCAGCATGTTGCAGAAGTTGCTAGACAGCCCAGATCAGCATGTTGCAGAATTGATTGGATGAAGTTTCTTAGCTCTTCCTCGAGGCAAATTAAGTCATCAGAATAAAATGAAATACATCATTTATTAAGTTATTTAGGCAAATTCATAGCCTGTTGATGAAAGGAACTATGAGTCACTTTCGTCCTTTATGATTTAGTCTCTCACGTGTGTGTGTAGTAACTGAATGTTGTAGTAATCATCTTAGGATACAAAAATATTCTCTAAAATTTTCTAGAATTCTTTTAACCAGAGCATTTGTGAGTGTCTTTGTGACCATAACTGTTTGTCTTAGAAGAACAAGTCACACTCTGTGTGACAGAAGAGCCTTTAACTCAGCAAGATTTGTCTCCTCAGAGTTAAACAGCACTGGATAAGCTGGGCTTTGGAGTGTTGTGGTTTCCACCTTAGACTCCCTTCATGCCCCTGTGCCCTCCTGCGTGTGGTAGCCCTTTTCAGAGTTAATGGGATGATGCACTGCTGCTAGGTGTGATAGAACTTGGTAGCAACCTGTACTTTCACTGTACTTTCCCACACATTCACACACATATACACACGCACATATGTATTATAAGGCCATGACTGAGACTAATTCTAGAGGGCGGTTATGCCAGTGAGTCTTAAAGGCCTGGGGAAGGAGAGGAGCACAGGAGATGAGTGAGGGAAGTGAGGTAGGGTTGAGCAGCAGGGGCTGAACAGAGATGAGCTATATTCCAAAAATGAATGTCATAAAAGGAGGAAGAGAGTTTGTGTGATGACAGTAGAAGGATGAAAAACAGAGGAAACAAAGATACTACTGAAATCAGAACGTGCACACAGTGCTGAAAGGTTTTCTGCTGATACACACAGGCAAAATATGTGCTATTTCTTCTACAATGTTTATATTATATTAATTGTTTCCACTAAATTCCTGTATGAATCCAGTCTGCAGGGTTTTTTGCATTGTTTTCTTTCAAAGTCAGATTGTGCAGAATCCTTATATTCAGGCAAAAAGAGAAAAAAAAACCTGACAGAATAACACACAAACGTGATCAATACTCTGTGTCAACACAGTTGTACACACATTGGGCTATTACAGCCACATCCTCCCCTCCCATGTATATACTTCCCCTCCCATGTCATTAACTGTATACCATTAGATGACATCACAGGCAATAAAAGACAACAACAAGACAATAAAAAGTCTGATCTTCAGTCCACCTCCTTCATCAGTGACTTTATAACCCCTCGGCTAATGGATGTTGATTTATACACACTCCCCCACCTCACTTGTTCCACCCTTCAGCCCCCTCCTTCTTCTGGGATTCACTCACAAGACTGTCTTTCAGTCTGTTTTTTTTTTCCCTTTCACTGTTATTTATGATCTTGTGACTAACACATCACCCAGAGTAAATATAAGCATTTACGGTAAAAGAGAGTGGATCGGGTTTAATGGAGTGGTGTTTCGGTGAGCTAAATGTTAGTGTTTACAGGCTCACGTTTATGACATCATGAACTTGAGCTGGGCAGGGCGCTGAGTGAATTAAATTCAATTTGCCTGTGAAATACTTTAATGTAATAGAGGTTAGAATAAAATTTTGCTAGTATAATGTGAGGCTTGCAAAACAGAGTACAGACGTAGACATGCCATGGCTGTGCTGATTAGATTTTCATTAGCATAATTTATCATCAAGCCCTTAAACTTATCCTGAACTAAGACAATGCATAACTAACCAAACTTTACCTCAATTTCAACCTAAAATGCAGATCAGTTGCAGGTGACCAGAGTCTGGAGAGTAAGGTTTGCCAGTATTCAGTTTTACTCTTTTTTTTTTTTTTTTTTTTTTCCTTTTGTTTTTTTTTTTTTTTTAGTTTCATG
>VUQG01031474.1:0-13717 GCA_015106755.1 Etia nguti | reverse complement strand
CAGAAAACTAAACAGCAGTGACGTTTGTAGGGTTACTGAAGTTAGACTAGCTGGTATATAATGATGTGCTACGTGATCGCTAGCGACACAGCTATGTTAGCATAATATAAACACAATGAAGCTGGCGGATGAATGCTAACTTTTTTCTACTCGATAAAAGTTAACGTGAGGGTTCCCGATGGTTAGGGACAAATGCAATCGCATGGCAGGATGCTGTAAACGGACCAAACTTCAGTCAGGAGAACAACTGAGATAATCCATCCACAATACGAGGTTAGTAATTAATATACTGCAACAACATGGGAATAGAGCAGCTGTGAGAGAATTCAACATGAATGAATCAATGGTACGAAAGTGGAGGAAGCAAGAAGAATGAGTTGAGTAAAGTTTGACTTATCTGACTGGTTTTCTTTCGCTTAATGCGCCTTATAATCCGGTGTGCCTTATGGTCTGAAAAATACGGTAAGCTTACTTAACCCTTATAGTCAACATTGTACTGTGGTATATTGCATATAATTATATGGCGGCTAAATTAGGGATCAAGGTGTTAGCAGTTTGTAAAAGATCACTTGATGTTGCATAGAAAATTATTATCTATTAATCTGGAGATGAGCTGTGATTTTGGGGGTAGATATATGTCCAGAAGTCAGCGTTTTTCCTTTGTCACCAATAAATAGATGTATGGACTGACTGATAGTCACATGGAACACTTGAAGTAGAAATTATGACCCTCGTCATATATGATTTGTATGTATGACGAGGGAACAAGAAGGGAACAGATTGTTTTCAGAAAGAAAGGAAATGAACGGAGCTGAGAGCAGGGAGGAACATCCTCCGTCACATTATTCCAAATCAGCTGTTTTGGCATGCAGTCAAGCCTACTGTCTGCTTTATAAATACCCTAATATCTCTGTAGTACCAGCATTTGTGATATCACAACAATGGAATCAAATTTATATACAGAGAAGCTTGCCAAAAGTGAATTACCCAGCTCCTGGGGGCTTTTACCTTGAGTCTCACTGGTTTGAATTCAGATTTATTTAGAATTGAAAATAAGTGGTTGAGATGGCAAATAAAGCAATAAACTCAATAATATTCCTGACTTTAAAAGTTTAGTTTGGGAAGAAGGGGGGACAGTCGTCACTTGTCTTTACCTTCTCTCTCACAGTTTGAATTGAACAAAATTTGAATTGTAAACTGAGCGAGCAGCTTGTAGGATTCATTGGCAAATGTGACAGTACCAGAGTCACACAAATATTTGGTTATAACAAGAACCATCTTTATGCACACGTCTGAAAAACGGCCAGAAAAACACAACACAGTGAACTAATAATAATAATAACAATAATAAAACTGAATTTTATGGTAGTGATGATACAAACTGAAGCACCTTTTCCACAATGTTCCCCTCAAGTAAAGTTCTCTGGCCTTGTACCAACAATTCTAATAAATTTGGCCAAATTTTCCAGTATTTTTCATTTTATGTTCATGCTGTGTGCAATGCCAAGATGTAATCCATCTAATGATGAAGCTATGATGGTGCAAGACATCAAAAACCCACACAGTGACGTCTGCAGCACCAGTAGATTTTTGGGTTGTAACTAAAGGGCAGGGGATACTTCCTGAATGTCTGAGAGTAATTTGTTGTGAGGAGTCTGCTGGGAAAGGACGGGCTACACGGTAGACTGCCATGTCTCTTCCTTGTTGATGGGTCTTGTTGGCTTTCTGCAAGAGCTGGGACTTAAGTGCCAGAGCTATTTTCTTTTGTCGTAGATAGACAGACAGACAGTTAGTTAGTTAGTTAGTTAGTTAGTTATAGTGTGTATTCAAATAAATGTTTTTAAGCTACAGCTGATGTGACACTCAACCCTAACATGACTCCAGTGGTCAGAGCAGGTGTGCTATTGTTGTCAATGTAACAGATGTGTTATACAATCTGTTGCAAGTGAGTCTTCTGTATAATGACAAGTGCAAAGGAGAGAAGTAGAAAAAGAAAGCTTCTGTTTGAGGTTGACGAGCAACTTTCTTGCAGTCGTCTAAGCTGTTGATTCTGTTTTTATCACCAGATATTTATCTGTCGTACGTAGGCTTTGCAGCCCTGTGATATCTCCTAGCAACCATTTCAAATAGTCTGGAGAGAAGCTGACATGTGGAACAAATTGCTAAATATATATCAACTACGTTCAAGGGAAGAGTGATGCAAAACGATGATCAGTCAAGGATGCTAATCTGTTGTTTTATTTCTTAACTTGCAGTTTAAAGTAAATGACTGAATCAGTGACCTGAATTTGGGCCATACAGCCTCTGCTTCAGTGCAGTAACAGTTTGTATACGGAGATCTGTCAAATCTGCCAATCAGAAGAGATCTTTCCTTTATTAGCTGTGTGTATATAGATATATAAATATAAATATAGATGGATGGATGGCTAGACAGACAGATAGTATGTTCAAGCAGAGAAGCCCAGAGTTCTTCTCCCAGGCTACCTCTTCCTGCTCATTGCCATTCCCAAGCCAGCCAAAAGATCATCTCTCCAGCAGGTCCTTAGTCGGCCCCGGGGCCTCCTACCAAGAGGACATGCCTGAAACACCCCACCTAGGAGGTACCCAGGAGGCATCCTAGTCAGATGCCCGAACCACTTCAACTGACTTTGATGTGGAGGAGCAGCGGCTCTACTCTCCCTCTCGAGTGACTGAGCTCCTCTCCCTATCTCTAAGGAAGTGCACAGCCACCCTTTGAAGGAAACTCATTTCCTCCACTTCTATCTGCAGCCCCATTCTTTCTGTCACTACTGAACTGCCATAGCTGCTACACCATTTTATTTCCTGTTTGTTTAACTCCATAACTTCATCATCTTGGTGTTTTAAGTCAAACATCCCGAGCTGCAATATCATAAAGCTTTCCCTTGTCTATTTAACTCTAAATAACTCTATATTGTGTAATCTTTTAGATTTGACTGTATGTTTGTTAGCAATATCATTTTTAATTTTTGTGTGACAGTTGATGCCAGTAAATAAGCTGATTTAATTGTGGTGAAACTGAGGTCAAGCTCACACCAAAATCAATGAAACTTTACATTACCCACAATTATTTAATTGCTCATCTTCACACTTCACAACATTATACTAGGGCTCAGGGTACATGGATACATTGGTTGGCTAAGCATTTGACCTTGACCTTCCTTGTTATTGCCCAAGGTCAAAGTTAACCTTGGAAATTTTTTTCAAGTAACCACATCGAGTAATATATTATATGAGACCAATCCCACCAGATTTCTTTGTTTTTGCAACCAGATTAAACCCAGATGGCTCTTAGAAGCTGGCACTCTGTGGCCGTAACATTTCAAGTCTGTGTGTTTTCTGCATCTTACATGCGTTACGGTGAACCAGATCTGAACACAGAAATGTAGTTAAGTAGATCCTGAATGATCCTGGGTACAAACACACAGCGCATTATTACATCTACTGCTTCTATGCCAGCACGGTGCTCATGCTAAACCTTCTTTGTAGACAGAAAATTTCAGTAAATTTGGCAAAAGATAATTTTGTGTTTTTTATGGTTACTTGTACTGATATAGTACAGTACAGCTGGCTGTTGTTACAATACTAGTACTCTGTTACACTTGTAACGAAGATGAATGGTAATTTTGTGAAGACAGGTAGCTGTACTTCACATTTTCTAAAATTGTCAAAATTATGAATTAATTAAGATACTTTGATTTAAAAAGAAACAAAAGAAGAAGCTAAGCTGTGTGAAATATCATCTATGTCTATATTTGGCTGTTTTTGATACTCAAGACCACTTACAGAGTTGAACTGATACCAAATAGCAGTGAGTTTCAGTTACATAGACTAACAAGATCTTTATGTATTGAGTTACTGTGAGATGTTTATTAAATCTTCTCTTTCCCATCTGCAGGGCTGCCTTTGCCCTGACAAAGCCGCTCAAGATGAACATGGTGAAAAGGATCATGGGGCGGCCGAGGCAGGAGGAGTGCAGCCCCCAGGACAACGCGCTGGGCCTCATGCACCTGCGACGCCTCTTCTCCGAGCTGTGCCACCCTCCTCGCCACATGACCCAGAAGGAGCAGGAGGAGAAGCTCTACATGATGCTTCCTGTATTTAACAGGGTAAGTCACACCATGGGTGGAGGGAGAACTGGAGGTGCTCCAAACAGGCGGATTAACAGATATTTGTACATATGGCAGCTCTGATGTGGCAGGTTACAGTTTGCTGCATTTGGTTCCTGTGCTATCTGTAGCTATCTTTCAAATAATGCGTTTCTCGTCCGTGCAGTATTCCAAAAAAAAAGGAAAAAAAGAAGAGAGCTCTGTTGTGCTGGGTTACAAACGTGTTAGCTGCTTCTCTGAGGTCATCGTTGCAATAGATACTATACATGCATTGACATTTGAAAATGAGATCTCACCAGGGAACTTCTGCAGATTCAAATCCAGTGGTTAAAAGCATATTTTCATACGTACCTGTCTCAGATTCTGTTCCACCAGACTGCAGTTAAATGGAATGGAAATAAGTTTGTTGACTTGTGTGGGCTTGTTGACTTTAGGGCTAAAGGTTAGCTGAACAAAGCACAACGAAATGGACTTTTCAGTCCAACCTTTGCGTCATATATTTTTTACCATCTCCATAGTGTACACTGGCATGATGTTTTCAAATAATGACTTTATTTATTAAGGCAAAAAGGTTAACCAAATCTACCTGGCCTTGTATGAAAAGATTGTTGCGCAAACGTTTGGCAGTAAGAACTGCAATTTTGTGTTTGCAGTAACTGGCAATGGGTCTTTCACACCGCCGTTGATGAATTTAGGCCCACTCATCTATGAAGAATTACTTTAATTCCACCACATTGGAGGGTTTTCAAGTATGAATGGCCTGTTTAAGTTCATACCAAAGCATCTCAGGCAGATTTAAATCTGGACTTTGACTAAGCCACTCCAAAACCTTCATTTTATTTTGTTTTTTTTACCCATTCAGAGCTGGACTTGCTGGTGTGTTTCTGATTATTGTCCTGCTGCGTAACCTAAGTGCACTTAGCCAGAATTCTCATTCTGGTAGAGAGTGGAATTCATGGATGCATCAATTACACCAAGTTGTCCAGGTCCTGAACCAGACCATCATACCACCACCATGTTTGACTGTTGTGCCAGTGTTTGAAATGCTGTTAGTTTTATACCAGATGTAACAGGAGTAGGAGGAGCTGAAGTTTTCAGGTGCAGATCAAAGCAAATAGTACCCAATGCACACCTGGTTGTCAGGTGTTAAGGAGCATAAAGTACTGAAAAGTACTGAACTCACTGAACTACACTTTGTCTCATCATTAGTTTAGTGTTTGTAATATTTGAAAATCATTTGTGTTTAAATTAAACAACCTTCAAAGCTTTCTTAGTCATATATCTGCTAACTAACTAATATGAACATTTATTGATTTAAGCACTAATAAGAAAGTCAGACCAGTTGAAAGGTGGTGTATTGTAACTATTTTGATGCAGGGGGAGAAAAGTCTTTCCAGTACAGACTTGTAGTTTTTATCTTTAAATTTTTATCTGTAGACAAAACAGATTCAGGTTTATCAAACATTTTTAATTTTTGAAAGCTCAGTTATGCAGTTCCTGAGCCGGGCTGAACAGCTCACTGTTGCGGTGGCGATCATTCAGACGCTCTCCAGAGAGTCTCTCCTCCCCGCATTACAATGGACTTAAGCTATGTTGACAAAATATGTTATGAATTAATCTTTTCATAAAGCATTTTTGCACCTCCTTTTGGAAAAATTCTAAAATTCAATCCAGATAAGTGGAAACCATTCAAGTCGGTGGGTAGTCATGGAAGTGAGCTACACAAATTAACAAATTAACCACATTAAGTTGTTGAAATACCTATAACTGTGTTTTTATCTAAAAGAACAGAAGTAAAGTCTGCAGGCCAGTAATTCGCCTTTGTGTTTGGCAGCCACAGCTGTAGTCTGCCTTTGTTAAGTGTGCTCATCAAGCTGGAGTGCACTACCAAGGGTCTCTTGACTTGTCTGCTAATTACCCACCATTGGCTGGGATTCACACCTGTGGCAATATTCATGTCAGAATCTGGAAGTAAAGTGGTCCCTGTGCGTCGGGACACCAGCCTCCTGGCCTGCTCTCAATGCAGATTTGCTGGATAAGTAAACAGATGATGAGTCTTTGCTGAATGAAGAGTGGTTTATCTTTGTTGACCTGCTGCCCCAAAGGCTTAGCCTGCAATGCCCTCTGTCACCATAAAGTAGTGCATTCAAGGAAAAACGTCACAAATATCAGCAGGACTGATGATTTCTGTACCTGCACACACATCACTATAAGCTAGGTTACATATAAGTATCGAATGAACAGATATCTAATTTTCAAGTCTTTTTTTGTTCCTCTCTTCTTGTTTTTTTAAATCATTATTTTTCCAATAATCGAATGCTTTTTTGTCTGCTTCAGGTGTTCGGGAACGCACCTCCCAGCAGCATGACGGAGAAATTCTCCGACCTTCTGCAGTTCACCACCCAGGTGTCCCGACTCATGGTGACTGAGATCAGACGAAGAGCCTCCAATAAATCCACAGGTGAGCTTCCAGACGCATACAGACTCACATTTGTTTTGTTCCTTATTTAGATACAAAGACAGTTCCCATGCAGAGTTTCAACTATAGCACTAATTTTGAGGCACAGATGGAGCATCTGAGCTTTGTTAGGTACACATAGTAGATGACAAGATAGAAATGAAGACTCCAGGGAGTTTATTTCTTCACTTTCCCCTATAAAGACAACATTGGCGACCTCCCCAGTACTCTTAGTGATGAGTTTTGACACCTAAGTATATATAAATATGTCGCCTGATGACTATTAGAATAGTTTCTGGGTATTTCCAAGGGTAGCTGGGTAATCAGAGATGAACTAATTTCTGATACAAAGCCAGTCATTTTTTTCTACAAGCAGGCTGAATATGACAGAAAGTGCTGTAAGTGTAACTCCTGTTAGGCTTTCAAGAGTTAGTGCCACATACGGCAAGGACCGTAATCTACTGTAATCTGTATATTATTAGTGGACACTAGGACACGCCCATCCCTGATTATGATTGGTCACTGATTTTAGTCAATGATTTAAAAAAAAAAAAAAATCATTGATGCTCAGTATCACTGTCTTACACCATCCTGGAAACCCGATTTATTCTATGGATGTGCATAAGAGCTTCCTCTCGTTCTACCCTATCACAATAAAAGTCCTTTATCAATTTTTTCCCCTAAAGATAAATACATATTTCATTGTTTTAGTAAAGAACGTTTAAAAGCTGATTTCATGATTAATGGACAAAAAATGTTGGTGTAAACAAACCAACATGTAACCATTAAAATGAAATATATTTGTGTAATTTGTGAAAAAAAAACATTTAATGCTAATTAATTATTATTATTTCAGTGATGGTGTGAAAGCCACACTAAACTTTTTTTAGTGTGAATGCATGTGCATGGTTTTATATCAGTTATAAACATAATTTTTGCCTAATTGT
Organism: Etia nguti; assembly: GCA_015106755.1. Lineage (NCBI taxonomy): Eukaryota > Metazoa > Chordata > Actinopteri > Cichliformes > Cichlidae > Etia > Etia nguti. The sequence goes on along the minus strand of VUQG01031474.1, from coordinate 6,185 downwards.
AACTCAAGCTTGTTGATGTAATTATTGAAATGGTTTTGCCTTTTTGCAACAACAGCGTTTTGTATGTTCCTAATCAGTTAAGGCCTTATCCCAGAGTTTTGCACTTTATTTGTTGACTTTTTGGCTCTCAGTAGATACGCTTTCCTCAAAGGATCAATGCAATTCTACTTCAATCTGAAAGGTTAGCCTTCACTGTGTGTGAGCCAGCAGCATCTCATCAAAGCGGTGACAGCCGTGGCAGCTTTGACTGTTGTTTCCTGACCAAAAAGACACACACAAACACACACACCCCAGCTTTCTATCTCTTCTCTCGCTTTATCTTGTCTTTCCTTCTCTTCCTCGTCCCTGTCTAATCATGTGACGTGCTGTTATCAAACAGTGAAAAGTTCTGATTTTGCAACACAACAGTCTAAAAAAACCCACTCCTACAGTTGGTCACCAGGCCTCTTTAGACTGAGTCAGTACATGATTCATGCTCTCAACTGACGTTGCAATACTCATTATCAAAACAACAGATGTGAATTTGCTTTGAACAATGAGTAACTAGACTTTGGCTCAGCTGGTGGGTTGGATTAAGGAAACCTTTTCAAAAGCATTTTTATTTCTGCTCACAAAAGCTACTAAAAATGTGTGATTTGCTTTTTTATCATGCTTCGGTTCTAATGGATACTTGTTCCTAAACCTACTGTGGCTATATTTTTAGGTCAAAGAGTGCTGTGTTAAAATTGGTAAAGACATAAGCTAACTGACAAGCTAGTGTGTGGGACTGAAGTACAATATTCATGTATTATTTTCAAGATTATAGATAACCAAAACCGAGAAACCCAACCACACATTTTCCCTCGTCGCATCCACTGTAATGATTAATTTGTTACATATTTGATCATTATTCAAACAACCCATCTGCCCCACAGTGAGCTGTCACTTTCCATCTAGTTAACCACACGTTTGTGTGTGTGATTGTTTTTCCAGAGGCAGCCAGTCGAGCCATAGTCCAGTTCCTGGAGGTGAATCAGAGTGAGGAGGCGAGTCGCGGCTGGATGCTTCTGACCACCATCAACCTGTTAGCTTCCTCCGGACAGGTTAGTAGAAAAGACACTGTACAATACTGTGTGAAAATCTTGAACCACCTCTCATTTCTTTATATTTTGCTTCCAAGGAGCCAGACTTTTTTGTAATTTCTCAAAATATTCTTGAGCAATAATTCTCCAGGCTCTCTGAAGGTGTTTTAAAGTTTCCCTTTGGACATGTGCTGCTTTTTCAGTCATTTTCACTCCAGTCTTTTTGCCTGACCATCTTCAGACCTGTGACTCATTCAAGCATTATAACGCCTCCTAACTCACGGGATGAACCAGTGTTGTGTTTGCACATAATTTCAAAATTAGCAAAACACCAGTGTTAAATTCTGTCTTTAGGCAGACAGTTTCACAAGCATGAAATTGTATTTTTGCACCAGCAATGTTATACACAACGTGCTATTAGCTGACACTTTGGCATATTTTGGAATGCTCTGCAGTGTGTCCTTAAAAATCTGGAGGACAAAGGTAAAATGTGGCAGGCCTGACAATATTTTAAAGTCCCGTATTTAAGAAATATGAAAAAAATCCAGCAAACAGCCCTTCCGTGGACCCATCTACTGTTCACTGAAGCCTCGTCAGAAATGGTCTCAGTGTAAGCTGGCTGTCAAGAAGCCATTCATAAAAAACAGAAAAGGCTGGTGTATGTCAAATTATGCAACAACTGGACTGAAGGTCAGTGGCAACAGGTCTGATGAAGTGATGAACCCAAATTTGCAGCAGTGTGGGGTTATGGTGACAAAGAATGGATTAAAAGGAAGTGAACGTTCAAAGAAAAGCTTTGATCTGAAGCCTGAAGAACTGTTTCTGAAGAAATGAAAAGAACGCTTACCTAAGAGAGTTCAGGCTGTGCTGAAGGTACTGTAAGAACCCAGAGACTTCAGTATAATTAACAATTCTCACCTGACTGAATCTCATTTATTCTCCCCAAACACGGTTTTTCTATCTGCAGTCTTCTGATGGTGCTGGATGTCACATGAAGAAAATTATTTTCAGATTTTGATAACTTCACGCAATTGTTATTTTTCTTTGTAGCATCTAGTCACAGTAATGAGTGCCTTACTCTGTTCTTACCACCTGTTTATAAAGGTTGGATGTTGAGCACTTGTTTTTTCCTTTGTCTGTAGTCTTGTATTGTGGCCAGCAGACTTCTTTTGAACTTTTTGGCCTGCATTCCTCTGGAGGTCTTGTGGGGAGTGTTGCTGTCAGCTGGTCGGCTGTCTGCTTTTCCTGCTCTGCTGCACATCAGAAATTCACTGTTGTTGTTGCTTTCTCCCCATCTGGAGACACGTGATCCACTCCCTCTTCACTATGCCCACTCTTTAGCCGCTCTCAAGCATACACTGTTTTATAGTTAGTCAGGCAGCACCTTAATATGTCAACTTCCTGTTTGAATGTTTCCTTGAATGTAGCAACAGCAGTCTTGCCAAGCCAGACATAGCAAAATGGCATTTGGCCAGGCTGTGAGACGGGCAGTGTTCTTCTGATGTAACATGTGAGCACTTGGACGGACTCCTGTTCTCAGTTATTTATGTAACTAAATAATGAGTAGGACATAACATGTTGACACAGAGTTCCTTTATTTTTTGTTATTTGTGAATTTCTGGTGGGCATGGATCTTTCATTTGCCCTCCAGAAATTCACTTGGACTGTAGGTTTGGATGATTGGATGAATATTTTGGAAAAAGTTGATCATCGGTTGACGTTTTTAGGGTAGTTTTTTGTGATTTTTATGTAGCCAGTTTTGTGGTCTGCTTTCTTAAGAATTCCACTTGGTGTATACTTACCTTGTAGAGCACTTGTAAAATAGTTGTGTTGAGCAAAAGTGGAGAGTACTACACATGTGATGGAGATTCCCATTATTTTTACTAGTTACTCAATGACAGGGGTTTGATATTGGTGTACAACAGCACAGCATCTGTGTGCAACTCTCAACTCTTGGTCAACACCAAAGAAAGGAAGGAGGCACGACGGCTGGTAGTATTCAGCCGCTGTGTTTCAAAAGTTGAGCATTTCCATTTCCCTGTAGCCCAGCTTTTCTGAAATTTCCATTTACTGTCGCTGTTCTATTTACTCCATAGGTGATGCATGCTCCTGTATTAGTCTCTGTTCAGCTTTTATTTAAATAGTGCCAGTTCACAATAACATAATCATAAAATCTTTGTTCGTAAAGCAAAGAGTTTCTGATTCTGCTCATTAGCTGTGTACTTTGATAAAGGTTTTTATTTGGGAAGATTTTGATTGCCTCTCGGTAAGTAAAATAAGAGCTTTACTTTGCCTGGGTTCAGTCGCTGGCGTTGCTCTGTGCTTTGTGTTTCAGACTGAGATGAGCTGCAGCTCAAGACACCAAAATGCTGGAGAGAACATCCAGCTGAGTTTTTCTTGTTCGCTCGGCTCAGACACAGTAGCTTGACCCTTAGGGGTGTAAAATACCTCCAAAATCATGATTTGATTTGGACTTGGTTTTTCTTTAGAGAAGAGGAATAACAAAAGTCATGGTGTGGGTGCGGCAAACTCTGATTCTGATGCTGTGCGTCTGTGTCCAGAGGCTGATCTGATTGGTCACATGTGTAAACACATTGTAGATGTAAATTAAACAATCATTTAAATGATAATTTTCTCCTGTGCTGTTTAGGTTTATTGGTCAGTACCACTGGACATGTACACTGCACAGTCAGCGGTCTCCTTTAAATTAATAAGGGCTGCTTCTTGTGACTGTTTGATATCAGTGAACACAGACTGACAGGAAAAAATAACCCGTGTCGTGTGTGTTTGTGTGTGTGTGAGAGTGAGAGTAGGTTTAATGGATTTCTCCAGGCAACTGGCCTCCCATAAACCTGACGTCACCTCCCTCCCTTTAATGCTCTCCCCTCTCGCTCCCTTTCTCCCCCACCTCCTGCTCTTTCTTCCTCAAAGCATAAAACGGCAATATTTTTGGCAGTAACTCAGTCTGGACTCCCCTCTTGTTTTGTGTTTTTTAAAGGGTGCCCTTCATGCACTCCCACTGTGCTTGTTTCTCTCTGTCTTTTTAAAACAGACAGGAGAGCAATTTATTGGTATTTTTCTTCTCCTTGTGTCTGTCTTCTTCTCCCTTCCTGTCTCTCTCTGTTTTTCTCGCACACTGTTAAATGCCTTTGTCTCTGATTTGTTCACGGTAACCTTGACCTGACTGCAGTGGGACCAGTATTCTGTGACAGCCTGTAAACACACACACACACACACACACACACACACACACACACACACTCCTTGGTGTGGCTTGTTGTACCACAGGTGCTGGTCCAGTCTCCCATTGTTGTGACTCACCATCATCTATACACACCTCTGCCTACTTCAGCTGTCTATGTCTTACTCCTTTTTTTTTCCATCTGAGGGGCTGAATTTGTGTGTGCGCCTGCTGTGCTTTGTTATTCATCGCTGTGCATCCACCTCCTCTCTGTCGTGTAGACAGCGTTGGAGTAAATGGGATGGTCATTTCATCCAGCCGCAGTGTGTGCGCGCGTGTGTGTGTACACGCACATGGACATGTGTGGTCTTCTGTGAGAGCTCGTGTGTAAGAGCGATGCAATTTGTCTGTGTGTGTGTGTGTGTGTGGGAGGCAGCGTTTGATTATCTGAATCATTCGCCTCAGTGAACACAAACCCCATCTCTTTCTCCAGCCCTTTATCTTTGTCAACATGGCACACACACATATACAGTATAACTGTGCAAAACACTCAGTGAACACACACCTCAGGCCCTTATAGCTGTGCCTGCCCTTTTTCTCTCAGAAACTCAACACACTGAATCACAGCACAACAAAACACCCATTTACCAAAGTCACCCTAAAAGCAGCATTTTTATCTTTATTTGTCCTGCTGGTGTTGTGTAGCTCTTTATTTTAGGTTGATATAAAGTGATTCTATATGAGTGTGGGAAAAATAAATCATGTTCCTTTTAGACTGAAAAGGGAATATGCAACATACAGTTGGATCCATATGTTATTAGACAGTTACTTAATTTTTGTTGTTTTGCCTCTGGAAACACAGTCGAGGTGTGTTTGACGTTCACGCTTTCAGCTTTATTTATAGCGATGGAAGCTGATTGCTCACATTTAAGGAACAGGAGATAAGAGTATTTCAAAAATGATTTTAGAAAAATAGCATTTATTTTTTAATTTTTTAGTTTTTTAAAGAGATTTAAGCAGAAACATAATCGGAAGAAAAAAAGAAATACCCACAATGAATGTCATATAGAGTGCAGCTAGCCAGGCTCGGTTTACATGTTTACATTTGGGTCACACATCACTGGCTGCTAGTACCTCCTCCTTCGTAGCCTGGTTTGTGATCGTGGTGTGTTTCGGTGAAAGTGTGTTGTTTGTGTTGTGTTGTTGTTGTGTTTTTTGTTTTTTTTTGTGTCCTTTATCACCGTTCCTCTTCCCCGCTGTTTTTCTTTCCCTCCCTCTCTTTCTTTTTCCCTTCCCTTTCCCCCAGTCATGTCTGTCCGGTATGTAACAACCGAATATAAAATAAATAAACAATAAAAAAAAAGAAGAAAAAAAAAAAAGAAAGTGTGTTGTTTCCACCTTTAGCAGAAACAGGTTTCTTGCATATTTTGCAAATTTCTTTGTTGGATGTTGTTAAAGTTGCTTCGTTTTTAGGTACTAAATCTTTATCAGAGGCTGAAGTGTGTCTCTCACTGTCAGACATGCCCAGGCTTGTCTCGTTATAGGTTTTGGTATTCAGTGTTGGGAAGGTTACTTTTTAAAATGTATTCCACTACAGATTACAGATTACATGCCCCAAAATGTATTTTGTAACGTATTCAGTTACGTTACTCAATGAGAGTAACGTATTCTGAATACTTTGGATTACTTAATATATTGTCATGCTTTTTACAACTACATGAATGTACTATTGCTGTTTGATTTATTACTATTACTGAGGGTTACTCCCCATACCAATACCAACTAGATTTTTAAATCTTAATATAAAATGAGTAACAGTAGGGTGGACATTAGGTAAGGCTGCACTTTTTGCAGTGATCTCGTATAGAAAACTATTTCTGTATCAGTAATATGTTTTCTTTCTGTCTGTTAATAATCATGTGGAACTGCACATGATTATTTGC
>VUQG01031458.1:11099-25648 GCA_015106755.1 Etia nguti | reverse complement strand
AGGTACTGTCCCTACACACTGCTCCCCGGGCGCCCAAATGGCAGCTGAGTGAATGGGTTAAATGCAGAGAGGAATTTCCCTACGGGGATCAATAAAGTATACATTATTATTAAAGTGCGCAAGAAGTATTTAAACCTTTTACTTAAAGTAAAAGACATATTCTTAAAGCAACAGTAGTTTTTATTACATACATGATCATAATGATTATTTTATTCATGTTTTCATCACTTTAATATTCCTTCTAGATGACTGGATATACTTCTGGGTAGCTTCATAACAATGCAGGATCATATATCAGTGGATTTATTTTAAAATGTGCAAAATAGGAAGTAAATAAAGTTGTTTTTTAATAACTGATATCTAGTATTGCTTTTTCTGGGTTGGGGGAGAATATTTGCCTCGAGCTAGGGTATTCAAATATCTGATGGTCACGTTCATGAGTGATTAAGGTGGATTGGTGATGCATTCACAGTAGCACAAAGCTCCAAGTTTAATGATTGGATGTGGGTAGTGACCGAAAGAATAAGACTGCATTTCCAGCCATGGACATGAGCTTCCTGCGAGGAAAGGTAAGGAACTCAGATATCTGGAGGGGCTCGGAGACAACTTTCTGCACCCTTGTGTCAAAAGGTTGAGCACTCCTTTGTTTTGGACATCTTGATCAGAATGTCTCCTACATATAGCTCTCAGGAGGTTTTTCAAACATGCACAACTAGGAGGAAACTCAGGGGTAGATCCAGAAATCGCTGCAGAGATTAACCATTACCTATGAACACCTCAGGATCCTCCAGGAGGAACTGGAGTACCCTGTTTAGCCTTCTACCACCACAACCAGATAAACGGAAGAAACATGATGGATGGGGGGATAGATCAAATAGTACAAGTAGAAGTCAGCAGTATAGGATGAATAAGCACTTGAGAAAATAGACAAATGGACATTGAAAGTGATCTGTGGTAAAGTACTTCAATAAAAGCATTAAGTTACATTCCACCACTCTTCTTTTCCATGCTTTCAATCAATGACATTAGGAAATTTAAGATTAACATTACTCTACTCCAGTGCGCCCCCTCTGGAAACACCCCCGCCGATGACTATTTCAGCAATAGTGTATTGTAGTTTGGGCTTGAGCTAGCAGACTAGTTGTTGCAGCTGTGAACCGAGGTCATTGCAGAATAGATGAAAAACGTATTTGTTTGTGTGTAATTTAAAAGTTTCAACAATTTCCAGTGATTGCTGAAGAGACCTCAGTATGTAGGTATGTTAGTCCAGTGTTTCCCAGGTGAGAGATTTATATAGGCCCACGTGCTTAAAATAATCATGACACAAAATTATACGTTTGAATTTGCACAAATATTTTCTATACTTTGGGACAAATCTTAGTGTTAAATACAGGAAGTCTCTGTCTGTCTGTCTGCTTGCTTTTCTTTCTACACCAACTCCTACAATATCAAGGGCTGAACAACTAAAAATAGCAAAAAGATACATTTTTGACTCATTAAGGTTTTTATCTATATCAGATATTATGACATCGTCACGTCGCCTAGCAACCACCAATCAACAGAGTCAAATTACCCATATTTAGAAAGAATTCACCTATAATTCCTTAAAAGCATATCATTTTTATTTCACTTCTAATGTATATCGAGAAAACTTACACTATATGACAACACCCTCAGGTTGCCTAGCAACCACCTAGCAATATATATGACCTGGTTTTTTGCCGCATGCACCTACGACACCTTATTAAAGCAACCTGTCATTTTAATTCCATGGCAATAAGATTTTTTCTTTATATCCACAAAGCTGAATTATACATGACATATTATAATGTCACCAAGTTGCCTAGCAACCACCTGGCAATGGGCAATGCCAGGTGGTTGCAAGGTGCAACTACAGCACCTTGTAAAAGCATTATATCATTTTCATTGCACATCCAACAGCACAATCAGCTGGATGATATTGAGGATCACCCCAGTAGCATCAGAGGGAGGTTAAGTTTAGCAAACTGATTGCGGGTGGTGTCTTTGTCTTAGATCGATAGAAAACAATGCTAAAGACAGTCGCCAAATACACCTGGGCAGCCGCTCAAGTTGAGTGTATGTGTGGGAAACAGTCACCAGTGCGGTAAGTCCATACTTTCCTTAAACATGCTGCTGTCTTCACTTCAGACTGCATTACTAATTGTTTATTAAATGGCAGCCGAGCAGCTCCAGCATGTGTGGTGGGAGTGTAGGCCCCTGTTTGTGCTTTAAGTCCCCACAGCCTCACTGTACATATGTTTGGCAATTCCCACTTAAACTTTTTTTATGCACTCGTGGTTTTGTTAGTGAATCTTTTCACAGCTTCATGTGTTTAAAACCAAAAAAAGAACAATTTAAAGCTACTGTACGTGGTGATAAAGTGAGGTTTTTCCCTGTTGTTGCAGAGAGAAAAAATAAATAAATTTAACACCTCTGACAGAGTGTGAGGTCATCCTGCGTTTGTGTGTGAGTCTGTGAGAATCTGTAAGACTGAGAACACCACGGGCCAGTTTACAGTAAACCATCAGAACCATCTGAGTCAGAATCAACGCACGCAGCAAATGAAGAAAGTCAAAAATGTTGAGATTTTTTTTTTAAACTGCACACACAATTTTTAGCAAGGCTGTGATTTAATTTTAATACCAAGTGTTTCATAACCCCCGAACACAAAGAAGAATTGCAGCTGTTTGAAAAGCTCCATCCGAACACGAGGATTTGTTTCTGATCTTGCAGCTATTTGTCAGACAGCCCTGACTCTCTGCTAAGTGCTACAGATCAAAGAAATCAGAAGGAAAGCGTCAGCAATGACTCAGATTAAAACTTCATTCGCTTTGCCTTTTCCTCTCCAGGCCAGCGCAACTCCTTTCCAAAATATTCCAACAAGAAAAAGGCCCCTGCAGTCTCGAGATGTACGAGGCTGATCTCGAAACCAGCATCAAAGTGAATTCTGAAGCCCCGTGCTCTGAGTCACCAGATAAGAAAAATAAAAACAGAGTGCTACATCCACTTCAAAAAGCTGAAGTCTAACTGAGAGTCAGAGGTGTTGCTCTCGTGAGAGTCGGTGCGCAAACTTGACACACCTCACAGAGGCAAAAACGAAAAAGGAAATCTCTCAGATGAATCCTCAGATTGCAATGAAAGCATGTGTCAACCGCCCACCCTTCCGCCCACCCACCCCTCCAGCACGCTGCCTCTGTGACAAATACAAATTAATTTCACAAGAATGAATAATCAGTTCGCTTGTCCATTTGCATTTCAAGCAACCGCAGCGAGTCCCCTGAGCGCGCTCAGAACGAATGATTATTAACGCGGCCCTCTTGAGAAGAAATAAAGTGTTGGGGAGGAGAGGAGGGGGGGAGCTAAATGTGCCTTTTAAGAGCTGGTTTTTACATGTGAAGTCTTAATGGGCAGTGTCCCACGCACTGCTGAACAGGTGCTCAAAGTGAGTGAGTGGGCTGCCGTCCACGTGAAGGTCAAGCCAGGTTAGTTGGTCCCCGTACATGCACGGCTCACTTTGGCCTCCCCCATCTCCTCCCCTCTGGCTGCTCCCTCTCTTTCCAGCTCTGATATCTCTTCTTTTTTCTTCTCTTGGGGGCTATGCAAAGAAGCCAGATAATCTTGGTGCATGCAGAGTTTTCTGCAGAGAGTGAGTGGCTGGATCACTAAAAGCGACAACACCCCCCTCTCCCAAAAAAATAAATAAAAATAAATCAGCTGGTGCATAATGTGGCAGTTTGAGCCGAAACAAATTGAATGAATGAAGGCAGCGTACCTGGCTCGTGGTCCTGTGCAGGTTGGTGTCCCCCTCTGGCCGAGGCTCTACATGGCACTGGTGGGTTTGTGTCTGCACGTGTGTGTGTGTGTGTGTGTGTGTGTGATGGAGCAAAGAGAGAGAAGTGAGTGCTGTTGAGGAGACGGGGAGAGTGCACAGTGCAGTGTAGAAGATTGGAGGCAGGGTACTCAGTGTGTGCTAAGACAGAGCCTGTGCATCTCTCCTTCTCCCTCTCTCTCTGTGAGTATAATCCTTTCCACAGTCTACGGGGACGAGCTGCAAATGAACCAGCTCTATCTCTCCCTCTCTCTCCCTCCACTTCCCTCTTGTTCTGTATCTCAGCTTTGCACATGAGCCCCGAGCAGAAATACCCTCCCCATGCCTCCAGCTTGCAGTAGATAAGCCAGAATTGCAGAGAGCAGTGCTGCCCTTAATGACTGCTACAACTCTATCTCCCCACTTGCTAAGGTTTTTTACGACGCCACCGCACTCGTTTGTGTCGCAGTGACTTCTCCGAGTGATTAGACCGTCACTCCAGCTGTGCTATTTAGACATGCGTGTTTATTGTTTATACGAGCACTTAGGACGCGGTAATACCTTCGGATGTCATTTCGGCGCTGACGCACTGTTTTGAGTCGCGGCTTGTTTGTGAAGCGGCTTCAGCTGCATTTGAAGTTTTGTGTACCCATTTCTGGCACCGTGTTGAGATGCACTATGCAAATGTTGTGAGTGACTCAGACCGTCCTTTATCCCATCTGGAAAAGTCTGGCAGTGTATCAACACAGCCTGCATGCTACGTGTTAGAAAGGGAACTGACTACAGCGTTGGGTAATGATGTCTTGATGTTAAACTTTCCAACTTCTTCATGTTGTCAAAGTTCAGTTTTCTAAAGTTAAAAGGGTCAGCCCCACCAAATGCAGAAAGGTTTGGTGCAGTTTTCATCTGGGAATCTTTACTGGAAGCAAAGGCAGCTTTCCCTTCATTCTTATTTTGGAAGTTCAGGTCCTGCTAGCCTGTTTCCATCTCCCCCGCTTCATATTTATCTGAGGAAATTATGCCATCTACCATCAGTTTGTTAGTGTGCAGTCCTCTTATTTTTACTACAGCCAGGTTGAATATTTGAGCTAGAAGTTAAGTCTTATTTGGCTAACAAGCTAACAGCAATTAGCTTGGTCCAACCAAGCTTCATCCTGTAAATTTTATGCACAGACTTATCGCAAAGTAATAACTACTAATAAAACACTAGAATTTCACTCAGAAAAAATTGAAGTACCTAGAACACCATAACATTTGATAGTTAATCCATTGAAAAGTTGTCTTGTTGGTCAGATTGGCAGAGGAGAGGCCTATCAGCCATAGGTCTGTTACTCATTTCTGTAACACCCTCAAGTGGCCTATGCAGGAACTGCAACTTAGCCATGTTAGAGGTTCTGACGGTCTGTCAGAGCACCGTCTGAAGTGCAGCTAGAGAAGTTAGTTACATGAGCTTATGATGACCGTAGATCAAAACGAGGACTGAAGTCACCAGCAGCTAGTTTAAAAACATGGAGATCGAGTGACTGTGGGGATGGTGTTCTTTGGGTCATACGCATTTCTCTTCCGGGTCAAGATGATGCCAGAGAGCTTGATTTTGGTTTCATCTGGCCACAGCATTTTCTCCCGAGCCTTCTCCAGATCATTTAAAGGTGCCTTCTTGAGCATGCGGACGTTGCAGGCGCTGCAAGATTTCCATTCATTACCGATGGTGTTCTTAGTGACTGTGGTCCCAGCTGCCTCCAGCCTCCATTAATCAAGCTCCTCCCGTGTACTTTTGGGCTGATCCACCATTTTTTTTTTTCATGATCATCCTCTTGCTGATCTTCTCTTGCTGATGGTCTTGTAGCTCGCTCCAGACTTGAGCAAGTCAACAATCTCAATCTCAGAGCTCAAGAGCCAGGATTCAAATGCATGTCATTAAATGAAATCTGTAAGTCAATTTATAAGTTTGTATAAATGTAAATATTTTTTCTGGATTTTTGGTTGATTTTCTATCTCACTCCATTAAAAATAAACTACAGTAAAAATTAGAGACTGTTCATTTCTTTGTAAGCGAGCATTAATTATTTTTTAATTATTTCCCCATCTGTATGTAGTATTAATTTATTTAATAAATCATGAGTGTGTCTCCTTTCCTCTACACATGTGCAACCTCTGCCTCGTTTCCACCACACAATCCAATTCTGTGTCATATCATTTTATATTTCTAGTTTTCTTACTCCTCTGTGATAACAAGCTGAATATATTTGACTTTGAGACTGCTGGAGGGGAAAAATAAGACATTTGAAGATCATTAATATCAGTTCCAACCCCGCATAGTACACTATGCAATTATATTTTACACCAACTGAGAGCCAGGCCTCATCACCCAAGAACAGTGTGGGATCTTACCAACGCTCCTGCAGCTGAATGAGGACCAATCCCTGCAGTGAAAATCTGATTTTAGAGCAGACACATTTTATATTGAGCTGTATAACATATTCGAGAGTAAAATGAAACTCAAATACTTTTTTAAAGACACATTACTGTCATACAGTTAAAGGTTTTATTGAGCAAGACAACTTCATATTGATGTTACCGTTAAGATAAGCAGTAAAATGCCACACTTAGGTTATAAACAAAGTGCACCGCAGTTAAATAGGTTTAATATCGCCACCGTGCACCTGAGTTTTTGGGAAAATAAAAACTATAAATAAAGCCCGCTGGCCTTTTGAAACATGTTTGTGCTGAGACAAAGCTTTTACTTTGAAGGTGAATCTTTTCCGTTTACAGTTTGTGTTGCACTTTTTCAAAGCTGCCCTAACACTCGGCTAGTACTTCGGCTAATACGTTAGCAAGCATTTGCAGACAAATTTGAAAAACTACAGACAAGTGTGGAAATCTGGTAAAACCAAAGCAATCATTATAAAGGTTTTTCATGCAGTGTCCTGAATGCCTTTTAAATCAGCTTTGATTGATAATTTAAATCAAAGATTAGAGCATATATACAGGAAGGAAAAGACTGTCCTCTAGTACAACAGGTGCTTGAAAAGGAACACTTATGTGGTCCCACCCAGGGCTGGACTGGTAATCTGGCTTTTGGGCCGATGGACTGGCCTTAAGGGCCTCTGCGCCAAACAGTGACAGCAGCCCATTTGTTCATCTGCATTACTGACACTGGATTGCCCAATCATATCTCTTAATGTGACTGGACCCTCCCCTACCTTCGCTGTGCGCTCTTGCACCATGAGGAAAAAGTTAAGCGTGGAAGAAGTGGCCAAAAGGTGGAGCTGAAAAGCTGAGAGAAAACAATATAAAGAAACTAAAAATAAATGCAGCAGCTCTGATTTCCATGTCAGAATCATGTCTGTTTTTAAAGCAGGCATAAAGATCACCAGCATCCAATACCGATTTTCTACCTTATCAAATAAGACAAGAAATTAATCCTGTAGAAAATCGTTTATCACACAGAGCGGTAAAATAAACATTTTTATTCCAGTTAATTATTTTAGCACCGAGTGAGCTCTCAGTGCTGCTGTTTATTTCCAAGGTGAGGACCGCACATTAGGGCTCTCAAACTTTACACTGGACCCATTTAAGCATAAAAGGTTAAAGTCTCACAGCCTAATAAAGAGATGTGGAAAGTGTTTTAGTTTGTTGGCAAATCAAAGTGAAATTATTTGAATTGATTGAATGGGTATTTATGGTGTGTGCTGTGTTCTAGGAGCTGCATTTCCAGCAGTGTTAAAGAGACTCAGCAGCAGATTAGAATCAAGTATAACACATTTTCTGCATCACTAAATTAATACACGCACAGTTTATGCTTCGTTCACTGGTTTTAGTACAGCTTAACAACTTGCACATATAAAACATATTTCCCCAGCAGTGAATCTACTCTTACAACACGCTGTGAATAAATGGATCAGTGAAAATGTGGCACTTCCAGCTTAGTTTAAACTGAAACTCGGAAAATAACCTGCTCCCGACCAGGTTATGTGTTCGGCACAAGTTTCCATGTTGATTTAGGTAAAAAGAAAGCCACTTTTGTGACACAAAAAGCTCTGACTTTAAGCTCGACACAGCTCGCTTACCCTCAAATCTCACTTCTATGATCTTCCTTTGTAGTAGCATTTTCCTGTCTCTTGTTGGCCCAGTCCATGTTCCTGCCATCAAATTCAAACTGAGTTAATATTTTTCATAAAATATTAAAATGTCTCAGTTTAAACATTTGTTTTCTGTGTTCTGTTTTAAATAAAATATGAGCGTATGAGATTTGCAAATCATTGCATTTCGTTTACATTTTACACAGCATCCCAACTTTTATGGATATCTGGGCTGTAGGTCAATATTGCAGTTGTTCCAATGGCCTGGCCCACTAACATGTGTGGCCCATGAAGTAAAACGAGTTTGACACCCCTGATTTAAAGATGCCGTTAATTCTCAGGACTGAAAGCCCATTTTAGATGGCTCTCTTCAAGCTCTTGGGCATCGCTCCATTTAAAAACAGACATGATTTTATACCGGAAATCACTGCGTGGGTTCAGGAACTCTTGAACATAAAAGCATTGCAGCTGCATATATATTGATGACAAAAAATAAGTAAAAGCAGAATAGGCCTTCTTAAAGCTGTTCAGGTATTCTTACACTAAATCAGGCTGTCGTGCCAGGTGGAACGAGTCAAAGACATCTTCTCTTCACTGGCTGCAGATGTACTGCATGCTGCCTATTTATGTCAGTCACTTTCACTGCTATTCACTGCTGCGAGAGCAATCAGCAGCATAGAGAGAAAATTGGTCATGATGTTAAGATATGCCTTTTTCCTAGCTGGGCTTTCAGTTTGTCAGAGCTACATCCATCTGTATGTGTCTATGTCTGTGTTTCTTTGCATGTTTAGACCAATTTCGTCTTCCTTCATGCCCACTCAAACGCTCCCGATTCCTAATTTAGCCCCAGAGTTTCTCCCCACCCACCCCCACACTCCCAGCCCACTCTGTGTGTATCCATGATGCTACAGAGCTCCAACATGTCAAACCACTCGCTTCGCCGTGATGGCTGCAGGGTGGAAACTTGAGCCCGGCGGATTACGAGCACGTCAAATTGGCAGAATGTATTAGCATCACGCCGATCACCATCACGTTTACCCTCACTGGTCAATTATCAAGATAGATAGCTCAAACAGATAATAGCCCGCAACGGCGCCTGCACCCATTTTCTGCTTAGTGGACAGCGGGGGATGAAGTGGGACGGCGAGGGGAAGGGAGAGGAAGGAAAGTAAGCCCTGGTGATGTTGTGATTGGAAGGAAATGTTACCTTCAGCAGAGCTAAAATCAGATCGGGCAGACAGGGAAAGAAGGGGAGAGGCAAAAAAAGAAGAGGAGGGCCTATGGTGCTGCATGCTGCATTTGGATGCAGGCTGGGGGCCCGGGTGGCAGAAATATGGAGGGAGAGGCACACTTGTCATCCCAATGAAATCATTCTCCAAGGCTGCTGAGGAAAGCGAGGGCTGCACAGAAAAAGATGAAATCCTGTGTCTGTGTGTGTGTGTGTGTGTGTGTGTGTGTGCGTGCGCGCGTTTTGGAGGAGAGGGGTTACAACTGTGTTTATGTGCAAGACATGTAGCGAGACAAGCGGAAGAGACCGAGAAAATACAACCGAGAAACTGTTTGCTGATTACATCGCAGAGGCTTATAGGCATGCTTCCCCTCACACTTCTCCGTGTTTGAAGATATAAATCTTAAATCAGCTCCCACACATGAACAAACAACATGAAATTCAGCAACAAACATCCAGCCCAGTGATCCAAAAACAAAAAGAAAATCTGCTGTTCACTACAGTGAAAGTTGTACTGATTTCAGTGCAGGAAGTACAGGAAAACAATTGCCTTAGATGTGATAATATTACACAACAATAAATGCATACATAGTAAAGTTCAAAAGGCTGCTGTCCATAAAACAGACGACGATACACGACGGTGGACGTTTTCTTCCAGCTGAAGTGCATCTGCCAAAACTGTTTCCCAGGCTTCCTCACGCTTCATTAGCCGTGTCCAAAAACCCTCCCAGTTTACTGTGTAGTGCACTACATTCAGTTTCTATGTGCGAACTATGAGCAGATTCACTGCTGTAGAAAATCTGACCGGTCCTGGCATGTATAGATTAATCCCCCCCTCCAAAAAAGACCCAATCAGATGGGAGTCTAAGCCCTGCCAGACCTGACCCAAATAGACCGGAGCAAACCAGAGCCAAAGTGACCCACATAGAGAGAGTATACAAACGCCAAAATTATCCATCAGTTAATTTGATTGATTAATGGGTGGGAGAGATTGAAAAGAGCAGTGACAGAAAGTCATATCCCCATGTTTGCACTCAGATATCGACCACACTCTTAATTAATCAGATTCCATTACGAGCTCAGCTTTCAGTTACTAAGAAAAAAAGATAAGCATCACTAATCATAATGTGATTACCTTTTTTTGGAAATTTTTTTGAACGGTACGCTTTGGCCACAAGTCCAAACTCACTAGCAACAAGATCTATAAGAATTAGGTCCTAGTAGGTTTCGATACCTAAACCTGTGGAATGATCATTACCTGCACCAGCTGGTTTTTTATGGTCAAAAACATTTACAGGTCTGGGCCGAACTCCTTTACAACCATCACTTCTTTTATTCTTGTTTATTTATTTCATTACTTTTTTAATCAGACTTTGAAGTTTAAGAAAATCCCCTGTAGAAGCTCAAGTGCACTCCATGCCCAACAGAATTAAGGCAGTGTTGGAAAATAATGGTGGCCACACAAAATATTGACACTTTGTGCACAGTTTGGACATTTTCATTTAGGGGTGTACTCGCTTTTGTTGCCAGCAGTTTAGATGTTAATGGCTGTATGTTGAGTTATTTTGAGGTGACAGCAAATTTACATTGTTATAGAAGCTGTACACTGACTACTTTACATTTTATCAAAGTGTCATATCTCCAGTGTTGTCCCATGAAAAGATAGAATAAAAATATTTACAAAAATGTGAGGGTAGTACTCACTTTTGTGAGACACTGTAAGTACCACCTTATGTGCATAGGGTTGTTATAGCAACACAGCAGAAAGTCCTGTGATGACATTTGTACGTGACACAACAATGGAGGACATCGAGGCGATGGTATACCGCCGCTCAGCGTATGGCTTTTTTTAGACTCATGGACCACAGTGTTGTTTTTTGTGTAGCCATTTCCATCGTTGCCAGTTTTCAAAAGTTGCGGTTATGATTTTCGTAAAGGACACACTCTCCTGACTCACCAAGTGATGCCACTGACCAGGCAATCAGTGGGGTGCAGTCTGTCGACTTAATCAGTAGTCAAAAAAGGAGGATTATCCTTTGCTCTGTGAATGACAAGTCATCAGCCAGTGAGCATGTAATATCACTCCATGTCTCAGTCAGATCTCCTTGGTCATGTACCGCTGAAAGCAGACCAGCTGGGAGACTCGCTGAGACCCGAGCTTTTGTGAATTACTTCCTCTAGATGGATGCTGGTGGCCAAAGGCTTTCTTTGGGTCATCTTGGCTCAAGAAGAACTAAACTCTTAGTGAGTTTGTGCTTTTAGGGAGAGTTGAAAAGACGTCACTGTGACTGAAAACATGTGTGTTCGATTATCTTGGTTTTATAATTGGCAGAATCGTCCAGCCCCACTCTTAATGTGACATAAGGTAAGAAAACTGCATAAAGTTAGATCTAAAAGTCTACATTAAAACTGCTCAAACAACTACAGTTTACTCACTTTAATTCATTGCATATGTCAGAAAGTGTGCTACATGTTACAGATGTAAAGATTACAGTCATTTCACCCCATTTAGTGACAAAAACTCAACATTAGCAATCACTATTAACAATCCTGGTGTGTTGAATGAATGAAAGAGAGAAAGATTTTAGATCCAGCTTTTCCCCAGCTGAGGGAAATTACTTCCTGCTAGCTCTCCACACATGAAAAATAATTTCTAAGCTGTTTATATATGTATGGAAAAAGCCATTGGGCATCCTGTGACCTGCAATTCTGACTGCAGCAAATGCATCCAAGTGCCTCATTGCCCAGTGCTCTCTGCCAGCTTGGACTGCAGTGGAAAAGTGAGAAACTCCAGTATACCTTTACAAAGCACAAACGCTCATAAATGATGCCATTTCATGGTAATTTAGAACGTGAACTTCCAAAAATTGTTGAAACGTAAGACAGAGCCATCCGTCAGACGAAAACCGAAAGTTAGTAACTGTGGACGAACATGATGCTATGGTTAACTGAGCCAAAACAAACTTTGTTTATTTCCTTAAGCACCAGCATCTAATAAAACCTGGGAAGTGCTTACGGTCTCAGACAGCTGTGAAATAAGTGCCCCAGAAGAAGCAGTGAAGCACTGTAAACTGACGCGCTTCTATCTGCTTCATCCTGCAGTACAGCATCACAACCTCAAATGTAAATCTGGCTGCAAACATTCACACTGAGAATAACAAGAGCAAAAGATTTGTGCTCACAACAGAAATCCACATAAACACCAGGACCAAAGATTTCCCAACAGAACATTGTATTGTAACAGCAGGAGTAATGACATTCACCCATCAGTGGTTTTAATCTCTGTTTGATGTTTTCATTAAAAAAAATATAAAAGACTAAATACTAAGAGGTTTCGTGCCTGGGCTGTACCATAAATTAACCTGCAGCACTGCAAGTCCCCAAATGATTAAAGGTGGATTCTGATAGGAAAAGAATTGCCTGCAGTTGCTAATCTGTGTGATTTATTTCAACAGATTTTCTTTTCTGAATCTAGTCAAGCTGCAAGTACTGATTAGTTTTCTTATCAGGCGTTCTGCCCCATTCTTTATTATTTTTCTACTGCAAAATCTCTTTTTCAGACCTAAAGTGTAACAGTCAAACTACTTGTTGTTTCTGACCAGCAGTAGAAAGAAAACTGGGTAAGACTCTCAGCCAAGGACATGGCTGAAGGGTAGGCTGGGATGGCACTGACACTTCCCTGTCAAATGCTGTTTTCAACCACAGGCTGGACCCACACTGGGAATGAGGGTGTCCCATTTTTTCACACACAATGCACCATGTTAAGTATATCTATACAATATGAAATATTACAGCCTGGAATAAAAGCTCTTGTTCTACTTGTAAATGCAAAACAATGCATAAACTTAAAAGTGTCATTTGCCAGGTTCAAATACTCCTTTGGTTCCTAAAAGCAAACAAACACAGAACAGTTCAAATCCTTTCAGCTCCAATAAAGTTATCAGTGTGGATGTTCTCTGTGCTTAACATCCACGCATCCATGAAAAAGCAGCTAGTTCCTAACTAAAGATGATAAACTATGTCCTGAAAGGCAGTTTTTCTTAAAAAAACAAACAAACAAACAAACTTGTAACTAACCCTGCATGTAAGCAAAGACGGAAAACTAGAATGAAGGAGATTCCAGGAGACAGGCAGTTACTCCAGGAGAGCTGTGGAAGGACCTTAACCCATCAGCACGGACGGTATCTGCTCCTTTGTGCACTGCCAGAGCTGCAAAATGACCTCCAGCAGGACACTGGTGTGAATGTCTCTCACCAAACAATCAGAAACACCCTTCATGAGGGTGACCCGAGTGCCCAACCCCCTCTAGTGGGCACTCTACTTATTGTTGTTTGGCACCGTGGACCCCGACTGGCATTTTCCATAGAATAACAGAATTGGCAGAACTGTGCTTTTCACAGATGAGAGCAGGTTTAGAAAGGGTCCGAGGAAGCCTTGGAGAACACGCTGCCTGTGACATCGTTCATCATCGATGCTCCACGGAGGGACACAGATCTCTGCAGGCTGGCCAACAGCACCCCGACTACCATTAGGTATCAGGATGAAATCCTTGGACCTACTGTCAGACCCTACACCGGTGCACTGAATCCTAGGTTCCAGAACAGCCATGAGACATTATGTTTCGGTTCATCCGACACCACTAGGTTTCCCCTCTGACTGTCCAGTGATACCCTGGTCAATATCTGAGAGGAGATCCCCCAGCGCAACATCTATCATCTCATTAGGAGCATTGTCAGGGATGGATACAATCACGAAGGGCCATACGAACTCCCGAGTACCTGCCATGATATTTCGATAAAATGGACGAGTCTGCCAAATCTTTTTTTTGTTCACTTTGATTTTCTAAGTATCTTTGAATTCAGACCTCTGTCGGTTGCTCATTTTCATTTCCATCAAACGATGTGTCTTTTTCTTTTTTCTAACCCATTACCCAGTACATTTCAGTATAGACATCCAACATGATCTGTTTCCCATCGAGGTCTGTTGGGTTTCCAAAGTGTTCCTTAAAGTTTTTTTGAGCACTGTACAGTCATCTTTCCCTGGTGGCTAGCTACAGTTATGTTTGGGATAATATAAACACATCAGCACAGTAAAGATTTAGGATGAGGGTAACACAGCTCTTAATAAAAGTTCATGTTGAGAGTCCCTGATTAGCGGGAAGAAATGCCATCATGTGGCGGGAAGAAAACACTGAAAATGACCTCAAATGCAGGTAAGAGAAAATTGGTGACTAACCTTGTCTTGACTATGTCCTGACCCTAATCTTACCTCTTAGTTGGACAAAAGTGATTCTTCTTTAAGGAGTTTAAATATTTGGTGCCCGGACCTTCATGAGTTTTCACCAACTTACCTTAAAAACATGTTGAGTAGTGCTAGCTTTTTTTTTTTTTTTTTTTTTAAGGGGGAAAAA
>VUQG01031455.1:0-17714 GCA_015106755.1 Etia nguti | reverse complement strand
GGTGTAAAGGGGTGTGGAGATGTGTGTAAAGGGGTGTGGAAATGTGTGTAAAGGGGTGTGGAAATGTGTGTAAAGGGGTGTGGAAATGTGTGTAAAGGGGTGTGGAGATGTGTGTAAAGGGGTGTGGAGATGTGTGTAAAACAAAGGGAAACCAATGCCTTTCCTACACAAAGAAGAGCACAATTGTTTATCACCTAGTTAAGAAAGGATCTCCTGTGGTATCAAATCCAAAACTTGTGCATTCCTTCTTGGACCATTTTATGTTACCTTGAAAGAGAAAACAACACTATCATCCCATGCAAATGTGTGCGTCTTGAAAGCAAATGTTGGAGTGTAATTGTACAAATTATTTAACTTTTTTCTTTTTTTCTTTTGTGGAAATGTGTGCAAAGGGGCGTGGAGATGTGTTTATAGCATGGTCAGCAACCATTTATAGCTTTATACGCAGTGTCCATATTCTGATGGCTGCTTCTGATAATGTCACAAAGCGCAAATTAGAGCTTCCATTGAATTCCTAAAGGGTGAATGATCCTTAAACAAGATAAGCATTATACATCTTGTCTCCACCATTCCTGTCAAGAAATACCATCATTTAACAGAGATCAGCAATAGAGTCTGAACACACTCGAGAAACTGGCCCAGACTAGCTGCCCTATGGCTGAATCAGCCATAAACACAGCTTATGAAGAGTGGGTAAAAGCAGAGAGAAGAGAAGCCTCACCTATGAACAACACAGCAGTTTATTGGTAGCCCTTTCACTGTGCTGTTCAAACGAAATGCTAATTCAAGAATAGAAAACGCACTTTGGACCTTTCGGGATCATAAAAAACAACTATAGTTGGCTCCAGGTGATCTAATGTATTTATTACTCCTAGGTCAACGTAATCATTAACACTAAAAAGCTTTCCATCATGTACATGTAACATAAAACTGAGTGCACTCACTGTATAGGCTTCCCTCGGATCTCTGACATGATTGCACTCTCTCCTCTCAAATACTCAAAGGACAGGCTCAGGAAATTGTAAATGACAAAAGCTGTAACAAAAAGGAAGAGTTATTTTTCTTTTTACCCAATGTCAAACACATTTCACTGAATAACTTAAACTGTAGGATAATTTTCCATCACCTTATAGTTTAACTTCACCAAAAAGGTCAAATCATAGAGGAAAAAAACTTTCACATGATAAAAAATAATTAGTCCTAAATTTTATAACAATAAATGTTTTAGTCCTTACATTAAGAAGCTTCTAAGGGCTCTGTGTCTTGGAAATCCCTTCCTAATCCTTTGTTGCTATTTAAAGAGGGATTAAATGAAGCTAATGCAGATGGTGTCCAGTCAAGAGAAGGTTCATTATGTTTTAGCCGTAGCCGCTGGTGGTATTCCAGTCTTCCTGCTTCCTGATGCACCGCACTATCAATCAGCCACAAAATTGGCCTGCAAACTGGAAACTAATCTCTTGAATAATGCATTTCCTATTTTTCTTCTTTCTCAAATTACTTGTAATCCATTTTGCATATGATTCACCTTTGCCACCGGTGAAGTGCTTTAGTCTCAAAACTTCAATTCATAATTATAGGTACACTGTAAAAAGCGGCTACTCTACCTAACTGCCACCTAGAGAACAGGGTTTAAATTATATTTGCATATTGAAAGTTGCTGCAGGATTTTCAATATCAAACTAAAATAAATTACCTTGCCTGAAAGACAGAAACACTGCAAACCAGGTTACAAAAAAATTCACCAAAAAAATTCTACTCAACCTAGAAATGTAACACCTGAAATAATGAGGTCTACCCACATAAGAACAATGACTGCTCTGAAAAACTAGTTTGGTTACTTCCTTGTGTTTTTAGTCCTGGCAGCCATATAAAACAAAGGTAGGGAAGGAACAATGAGTGCCCATGAACGACACCATCACCCACAGTATTGGTGCTTGCTATACTTACCTTCATAGCAATCTCGGACAGAATCAAAGTAGACATAGTACTGGTTGTTGCTGATGAAAAGAAGGCTGAGCCAAGAATCAAAGGCATAAACTGGCACAATAAACAGGATGCGGATGATGTAGCGCTGCTCATTTGGGACGGTGTAGGATCGAAGGTGTGTATAGATCTACAATGAAAACATAGTCAAAGCATAGGAGAACAATTAGGAAACAAATAACCCTTTGCGAGCATTATTACACAACCACAAAAGAGAGTTATGAATTCAATAACTTATATAACTATAGAAGTGATGTCGGCCTACATGTGAAAATTGGTTCAACTGTTCTATGATGGTGTTACTGAAAAATCAGACCTGCCTTTATTGTGCAACTAAAAAACAGGTTATTAGGAGTATTACAACCTAAACTTGAAAATAATTGTTTTTTTTAATTCATTATTTATGAAGTCTCAAAATGACTTGTTACCTGGCCAAAGAAAACACATATTTACATTCATATGAATCAAATACAAAGTAGAAAACCATCTATCTTTCTATGTAAATCAAGAACAGAATATACAGTTTGACATTTATTCCTTTTCACCTTTTGAACTGACTGACAAATTCTTTAAAAAATTGTTAACTCTAAATTTAACTTTAAGTTAAAAATGAATCAATTTTATTAAAGTTAAAAGATACTGACCAAAAAGAGCTTGTGTATATACTGAATCCTTCATATAAATACTAATAGTACACTTGAAAGTGTGCAGACAACTAGTAACATCTAACTAATGACATCCACATAAGCCATGAGGAGTTGGCATACCTGGAGTCCAAAACAGAGATGAACAAACCACTTGCTACTCACAAACAACATCTGTTGATATTTATTATAATAGTCACTAGACTTCTGTTTAGTCACTACACTTTGCAAAAACATGGAAAGGGTTCAGGATTTACTAAAATGTTGCTATTAAGTGGAGATGATTTAGTAGTATGATTTAGATCGTTCAAAACCCCAAGTTTTATATGTTAAATGTCTGTATGTTATTAGCTTAAATTCAATATGTTTATCTATATCAGTAGCACAGAGGAAGATCATATCACATTTTATGACCAGGTATTGCAAGAGTCAGGTAATCCAGGCTCCATAAGGCTCCGATTTTTTTAATCCCTGCATACTGATAATAAACTTAATGAAACTGTAACTCACCATTGTTTAATGTCTTTGGACTTTGAAGTTTTTACTTTATGGTTACTTATCAAGTTTTTCAGCTTATCAGACATCCTTGGTGGAAACTGGTAACACAGGGGTGATAACTAATTTATTTTTCTACAGAGAAGAAACAATATAAACCACAAGAGTGTAAACACTAAAATGTCAGGCTCCCAGGAGCAACAATATCATCATTTTCTTTTTAATCTGGATGGTATTTCTTGCCACATTGTATCTTGCCCTGACTGTTCTGTCTGCCACAATGAAATACTAGAAGCATGTTGTGTAGAATAAAGAGAAATTATCCAACGCCCATTTTAATGACCTCCCCCGAACATGCCTGATTACTGACCACACCTTACATTGTACAGCTCTTGCTTAACAATATGATCGGTGACTGGACTTTGTTTCAATTTAATTTGATTTAAAATGTTACTTAGTGTAACTGGCAACACACACGTATTACATGGCAGACAACTCAGCTGTAGTTTTTAGACTTTATATAAAAATCATCACCTGACAGGATAGTTTTACAATCAGTGAGTCATGTTCAAACAGTGAATCATTTTTTCAAGCTCCTACTAAAATTAAGTAGGGATAATAAAGTTAAGAAAGTGACTGGGTTTTACTATGTGTTTATGTTATGACAAAATGTGACAAAACTTAAATGTAATTGTTCCTTTTGATACTCTAAAGGTAACGTAATGCAATGCCACCACGGAAGCACTGTGTAGTACCATCAAGATTAAGAAATGCACAGCAAACTGCTGCAACATAAAGCAGTTGGGAAATATGGTGGGGGTTATATTCCAACAGTTTGTATCACTGCAATTTAAATTAATACAGTCTTGTCAAACTTATAATCATAGGAGCAATTGAACACAACAAATCCCAATGCTTATACTTATATCAGATTAAAATTAGTCCGTTTTGTATATGAAAAACTTGTTCACAAGTTCTGTGGTAATGTAATGATAATGCCTTTAATGTGCAGCTAAACAATGGCTGTTAGTAGTAATATATAGTAGTGAGAAAAAGTCTTGTCCCACCCCCCTCCCTTTCTGATTTCCTATTTTTTTTTGCTTGTTGTCACACTTAAATGTTTTAGATCATCAAACAAATTTAAATATTAGACAAAGATAAAAAAAAGCAAACACTAAATGCAATTTCTAAATCAAGGCGTTTATTATTAAGGGGGAAAAAATCCAACCCTATATGGCCCCTGAAAAAGTGCTTGCCCTCTAAACCTAAAAACTGGTTTGACCACCCTCAGCAGCAACAACTGTTTGATGAGTCTTTTACAACACTGTAGAGGAATTTTGACCTACTCATCTTTTTAATGCTGATATGATGTTCCTTTTCTGAAATGTTGTGTTACTTTTCCGCCAGATGTAAAAGGATGAACCTTCCAAACAAAATGTAACTTTTGTCTTGTCAGTCCACAGAATATTTTCCCAAAATCTCTGGGATCATCCATTTGTTTTTTGGCAGATGTGAGATGAGCCTATGTATTCTTTTTGTTCAGAAGGTTTTATCCTTGGAGTTCTCCCATGGATGCCATTTTAACCCATTGTCTTATTTGTTGTTGAATCATGAACTCTGACCTTAACTGAGACATGTGAAGCCTGCGGTTCTTTCATGCTGTTCTGGTTTATTCTCTGACCTCCTGGATGAGCTGTCAACGTGCTCTTGGAGCAATTTTGGTAGGCTGGTCATTCCTGGGAAGGTTCATCACTGTTCCAAGTTTTCTCCATTTGTGGATAATGGCTCTCACCATGGTTCACTGGAGTCCCAAGGCCTTAGAAATTGCTTTGTAACCCTTTCCAGACTGATAGATGTCAGTGACTTTGTTTCTCAGGTGTTTCTTTAGATCACCGCATGATGTGTTGCTTTTTGAGATCTTTTAGTCTGCTCAACTTCGTCAGAAAGGTTCTATTCAAGTGATTTCTTGATTTAACAGGTCTGCCAGTAATCAGGCCTGAGTGTGTTTAGTGAAACTGAAATCAGTTTTCAAAAAATGTGGTTAATCACAGTTAATTGATGATTTAACAAGAAGCCCAATTACTTTTTCCCCACACAGGACCAGGTAGGTTTGGATAACTTTTCTCCCTTAATCAATGAAATCATCATTTAAACACTGCATTTTGTATTTATTCAGGCTTTGTCTAAAATAAAAATTGTTAATGATCTGAAACATTTAAGTGTGACAAATATGCAAAACAGGAAATCAGGAAGAGGCAAACACTTAATCACGCAATTGTAACTTCAGGAAGGCTGCAATGTAAACCCACTTGATCTTCAAGTAACATATTTTTTGCAGTATCTTGCAACTAGAAAAAGTCTATCAAAAGCTATTTTAATTTAACTTATGGTGCCATTTTCAAAGTTACTTTTTACCTAAACAACAGTAAAAAACAAAATGCGCTTAACTAACCTTTATATAAAATAAATATAAATCAGAAAATCATCTATGTTGCAAGTTTAGAACAGAACATACTGTATTTGGCATTTTAATTTATTATTTTTCACAAAAAATTCAACTTTTAGTTTGACACTTTGTTTTAAGAGAACTGAAAATCTTTCTATTGACATTTTAAGTTACAATTCCTGTAATTAGTTACCAACAATTTGAGGCAAAAGGGGTTCTCTTGCTTAAATGTATCATTTAAACATTCAAAAAGTGTCTAAAGACATATAACAACACCCAAATTAGCATATTGGAGTGAGGAGATTGCAAAGTTGGAGTCTAATCAATGAAACAAGATTGGAGGTGTGTATTGTAGCTAAAGAAAAGAAAAAAGCGACAAGCAAAAGCAAACCATTTGCTACACAGCATCCATTGATATTTCTTGGTCAGAACAGTTACTACACTTATGATCATGAACTGTATTTGCATAAAAAAGCAAGAGTTAAAATTTACTAATGAGCCCAGTTAGACAGGTTGTCACTAGGTGAGTTCTGGGCTACAAAACCACAACCATGTGGTTTTTAGTGGTTATTGGCTTAAATTAATTGTGTTTATGTATATTTGTGACATAGATGAAAATCATGTCACATTTTATGACCAGCTATTGCAAAAATCCAGGTAATTCCATAGGGCTCGCATACTTCTTGTCAGATGTCATGTATACTGATATCAAACTTAATAAAACTGTAGTCACTTTCTGAAAATGTCTTAAAAAAGGAAGTTAGTGATGTGTAAGTGTCAACTTTCAGCTTATCAGACACTCTTATACTGATAATAACTAATGTTCCTTGTGTTTCTATAGAACAGACAAGACACATCACAAAGAGTGAACACAGAAATATCAAACTCCTGAGTGCAACCATATCATCTTTTCTTTTTTAATCTGGATGGTGTTATTTCTTGTGGCATTTTATCTTGCCTGACTCTTCTGACTGCCACAATGGAATACAAAAGTACAGAGGCATGTTGTCTAGAATAAAGAGAGATTATCCACCCTCCCACACCCTCCCAGAACATTCCTGCGTCAAAATTACTAACCACACCTTACAATGTAGAGCTGCAACTTAAAGTCCAGTTAGCGAACATATAGTTGTTTCAATAAACTGGTAAAAAGTCTTAACTTATGATTTTAACACACATGTGCATACACACACACACAAAATTGCCTCTATAAACACAGTTGACGGCACGTAAACCAACACATGCACATACGGCAGACAATTCAGCAATCATTCTTATCAGTGACCTTTAGCTTTTAGACAAAGCTTTACATAAACACGGAACAATTATTACACCAGTGAGTCACATTTATTGATTACTACTGTTATGGTTAAAAAAGGGATCGGCATTTTCCAATCTACTCTTAAATTAATAAAACGCAAATAAAACACATATCTGTTAGATAAGTAGTGGAAAATCTGAGGAAAGTTCTTCCTTTCGGGGCTCTTGGGTAATGCAACGCTAATACGTAACCGCAGTGACTAAGACCGTCAAGATTAACAAATCAACTGCAAAACTTTTGGGAAATATGGAAGAGATATATCTGTATTAGCGTCTCTTCAGCTAAAAAATAAAATTTCACTGAAAAATCAGTCTAATTATCTCCCCGGTATTGCTATGCTTTTCCTGAAAATGGATGCAGTCATGCACAAAGACCTCTTAAAGTAGAGTGATTATTTAAGTATAAAGAGACATCATTTTCTGGTAATAACTCAAGATTCATTCTTCATAAAATGATTATTTGGAAAAAGAAAAAAAAGAAGGACTAGCAGTTTAAATTTCCTCGGTCAATGCAGACACTTATGACTCATCAGTCAGCTACCTCTATATGAGAGGTAAGCCAATTAATCCCACCAAGCTCAAGTGAACTTAGCCTAAAAATAAAAACATCATTATTTCAACTCTAACCATACCACCTCCAATATTTTTGTGATTATTTTTGTGATTATGTGATTACTTCTGGGGTGGCTGTAGCTCAGGAGGTGGGGCGGAAGGTTGGTGGTTTGATCCCTAGCTCTCCCAGTCTGCATGCCAAATATCCTCGGGCAAGACACTAACCCCAAGTTGTTCTATGACGCATCCATCTGAGTATGAATGTGTCCGAATGGTAGCTAGTAAGCACTTAAAGGATAGAAGAAAGTGCTTTTGTAAATGAGTGAATGTTGTATAAAGGACTTTGAGTGCTCTGGGAGAGTAGAAAAGCGCTATATAAGAATCAGTCCACTTACCAGTCCATTATTTTTTATCTTTTTTAACTGTAAACTGAATAGCTTGAAGTTTTAAAAGGTTACTAAAGACTGTAAAAACAAAATTCTTGGGCATTAGAAAAGCTGTAATGAGAATTTTTTTATAATTTTGGAACATCTTATAAAGACAAATTGATTCCAGTCACTCAAGAAAATAACTGCCAAATTAACTGATATAGAAAATAATTACAACTTCACCTTAGACAAGCACACAGCTAGTCTGTGCTTCACAGAACTTTGTCTACATTAAATTAACTATAACCTTTTGCAGAGCACGAAGAAGAAATCCTTCAGATATCATTTTTATCACAAATTTATGCAAAGTCAAAAGATGAGTGCTTTGACTGGTGACGGCACTGGTGTTTATGACAACCCTTCAGTGTACGTGGTAATGGGTGTGTTTAAAAGCATTTTGCAGTGCTGTAGGAAATTGAGAAAATTGTTACCAATTTAATTTTTTTTTTCGCATGAATGCAAAAAAAATGGCATGAATGGATCTAAAGATCTCACTTATAGCATTTTACTCAGCACAACCCCATTTCAGGCTACACATTAAAGCCTGATTACTGTGAAAACGGTGGCCATCATTTCACATATAGTGAAGCAGACTGTAGAATGATGCCCTCAATTTGGTTTAAAGCACAGAAATATATGTCCTTTCTGAGTCCGCAGGTAAATCGTAGTTGTGTGATGAAAAATGGCTTCAGCCCACAGTATGGATAAGGGAAAAATGAATACACAAATAAACTAGAACAGGACTGAATCTAAAGTATATATTGTAGCTAAAGGAGAATGCCTCCTGGAACACATAATACAGACGTAAAACATTACATAAATTCAGTCTGATGTTCTTAATCCCAAATGCTTCACGTTGCAAAGGGACCAATAAGCCCACCACACACGCACGCACAGAGCCACACTTCACAGATTGCTACTCCAAAATGCACTGGAAACATTATAGCAGAGGATCTAAGGTCATCGTCGATATGTGTTTAGTATTCAGAATGTGAGTTTAAGAGTCTATAGCAATCCTCTGGAGCAGAGTCAGATGAAACACCACCAGCATTGCAACACTACTCCTGCAGACCGTTTTATTCCCTGCTGTGCTACACAGAGGATGTCGGTTACAAGCCAGCATCCTCCCTGCGGAACACTTGTTGTTTATTTGTTCAATTAAGATGTCTTGCTGGCAAGTGTTTGGCCAAACATGTACTACATTAAAAAGATAGAAAACCAATTGGCTCGATACTGTGTCACAAATCCCTAAACACAGATTGCTTTTGGATCACTGGTTGCAACATTTTAATGCTCTATGTCGCAAACTTATTTATCTACGTAAATAACATGCCTTTCATTAATCACACGACCTAATATAAATATGACACTGTATAAATCCTCTTCCTTTATAATGCGGAAAATGTTATTAAAAAAAAAAAAAAATCAGTTGGTTTCCCTCCTGATGGTGCACAGCACTCTGTGGCATTCACTATGACTGAAAAAAACAAAATGATCAGCTATCATCTCAGCACAGTGGGCACATCAACCACACATGCAGAAACACTTATTTGCAGCAGTGATAAAATGGTTTCTGGGTAAAGGTAGTCTGTGGTGAGCCACTTATTCATCGTGGCCATGTTCTTCCCCATACAGAGAGGGCTCACTGTGCATTCATTGTCCTGTAATAAGCTGGGGTATTTTTGTCAGTTTTAATCTAATAGTCACTAACAACTAAAAAATAAAACAACGCTCACACTCACAAGAAGTGAGGAAGTCCAACCAAGTTAGGGACTTACTTGTACTTGCATGGGAATAAAGTAATACTTTTAAATTAGATAAGAAAGTCCCAGTGTGAGAACAAAAACAAATAAACAGTATAAGCAGGGACAGTGAAGTCACTGCACTAATAAGCCTTTAGGAATAGAATAATTTGTTTTTGTCCTCTGGACAGGCAAGTCCAGCCCGTTTGTTTCTGTTACATTAAGATGGTGAGCTGAACTCTACGCGTTTGCATCTTAAACAGTGTGATGCTTTGTAATGCAGCGATTTTAGTTCTTTTCACATTCGTATTTACAATGACTTACATCAAAGCCTTTTGTGAAATGGTGCATACTCACCTGGTGACAAGTTATTAGCAAGGCAGACCAGACGAATATCCCTGAGAGGACCCGGGCAATCACTGTGTTTAAAAACATCCCATTCTGTATGATTGATCCGTTGCCTGATACAATAATGGTCATGTTGGACATGCCTGACTTTGATGCATCCAGGAGAGCTGAATTATTTTCGGCTAATGAAGCCATGTCTTCCGAAGAAAAGTTCATCTGAAACAGAAAGAAAACACACCACGTCGGTGTAGTTTTTATAGACGGTGTAAGCTGACGACCCCTGTGTGTTTCACTGAGTGACTGTATGCTGCCCATTTGGCACAAGACAAAAAAGGCAATAGTGTTTGCTTAACGGACACAAGAAGTGCCATTTTTAAAGAAAAGAGATGAATGTGATCTCGTACCTTCTTCCCTGTCAACAAAGAGATCTCCTTGTCCCGGAGAGGGCGGAAGTAGCTTTATCGCGTTTAGAAGTCACTGTCCACGAGCCAAAGTTACAACGACGAGCTTTAAGGTTGAAATATATTTTCAGAACAGCTAAACGTGACAATTTAGGCCCATTTACTAACCGCTCGTCGACTTCATCCACGACGCAATCAACAAGCTAGACTTCCTTGTTTGAGGCAGGTGTCTCGCAAAGGTCGAAGTCCACACAGTCAGGGAGCATTAAAATGCTTCTATAGAGTATACAGATATTGCGATAGACCCCGAATTTACTGCGAGATGCCACAAAATAACGAATAAAATTATAAACAGCAGAGATTTGAATGTATCCTCGAGTGGCGACTCTGGGAAGCGGCACAAATCAACAGGTTTACAGGTGGAGGGTTCACGTGACTTGGGTTGGACGCCTGTCGTCATCACGTTGCTTCAGTGACAGAAAGTGCGGAACATTTGCGCTCACAGGTGCGCTTACACCTGAGGGTAGGGCAGAGGGTCGCATAGAGTTCAGTGGTTACGTGAAAGGCACATGAGGATCACCCTACTATGAGTGAACAAATTATTTCATTCTCTAAGGATTTTTCTGGCCGTGTGCTTAATCGAAAGAGTGAAGCTTCTCCTTCAGGTCCAATATGCCAGCAAGGCGATCACAGCAGACAAGAAGAACAAGGACACCATCGACTGTGTTGTCATCAAAATGTCATCAAATATTTCCCCACCCAGACTCTTAACTTTATCTTCAAAGATAACTACAGTATCTTTCTAGATGGTGTTAACAAGCACAGTTTTGGAGGTACTTTACAAGTAACCTGGCCTCTGATCGAACCCCCGGAGCCACCTCTCTCTTGGTTGCCTCCTGGCCTTATCGTCTGGGGGTTCTGATGTGGGAAAGGGTGAAGCTGAGAGAGAGTTCACAGGTCTGGGTGACTCTCTGGTGAATATCTGATGGTGTGAGAGGTCAGGGCTTCAATATGGCCAACATCATATATAAGCCTGTATATTTTGGCATCTATGACACAGCCAAGGATATGCACACAGACCCCAAGAATATCCATATATTGGTGAACTGGATGATTGCACAGACTGTAGCAGCATTTGCTGGCCTCCTCCTCTCATCATGTATAGAAGGACCACTGACTGCTGCAGCAAGATCACATAGACGGTGGCAGGGCTTTCTTTAAAGGAGCCTGGACCGACAAAATCAGTGGCACCTTGGTCCTGGTGTTGTATAATTAGATTCTTTATGTTGTCATATTATTGTAAAGTTTTGCTTAGTGACTTTCCATTTCTATGGGCTCTGCCTTCTGCCCTATTTATGGGGAAAAACCTAATAAACTAACATACAATATGAAAGTGAATACAGTAAAAAAAAAAAAGTTCAGTTTTGATGTTAGTCATGACTAATTATGTTAAATCGATGAACTTTTAAGCGAACTGTTCATACCATTTTAAGCCCTTATGGACTCACAACTTGTGATTGAACATTTAAAAAATGTCATTTTTGTCTTTTCCTAATCATTTTTCCTTAACGTTAGTATTAAGAATTATGAGGGCAATGAAAGCTGTGAAAGTGAATAAAGCCCAGTGCTCCAAAAATGCTTCTGCTTTATCTTACTTGATAATGTGACAGCGGACATTGTTGATGTGACCCATTTAAACCACGTTGGAATAAAAGTGGATAACAGTGAAAAAATATCATTAAGAAAACAAAACCAAAAAAACCTTAATAGGAAAGATTTCAGTTACTGCTGTGTTTTCCATCTTATACTAAAATTAGTTAATTTGTGAATATATTTTGAAACTGCAACAAGCTGTTTAACCCACAGGCAATCTATGAACACAGCACTTTAATAAACTCAGCTGGTAATGATGTTGTTGTCCTGTGTGAAGCACTTTGTAACGTTGATTTAGAAGACTGTCTTGCTATACAAAGATAATTAGCTATAATAAAATGATCAAAGTGAAGAGGGCTGTAGTGTATCTCAATTTGCATTAAGGCATTGCTAAGAAAATGCTAATAATACTTACCTTTAACAAGTGCAAGAGTTAAAGTTGATCATCTCTTTAAATGGAAAGCAACCATATTTATTTTAGTTCATTTCTTTTCTAAATTCCAGCCTTGGCAATCAAGTGATATTATATCACCTTTATTTATTTCAGACAAGATTAGTCCCCATTATTATAAAAAGGAAAAAAATGAACAAAAATATTATTCACTTTGTTATATTTATACTGACTGCAGACCTATAAAACAAAACAGTGAGATTACATGGGTCAGGTTTTCTCAGATAGGCTTTTTGTGGTCAGTTTTTATCTGGACAATGCAGTTTCATTATTTCAGTTTTTTTAAATCACATTTTTTGAGGCAAGTTCTCATTGAGCGTGAATGAAAACATCGTATAACCATTGAAATGTCTGCTTAATCTTTTGAAAACACGAGAAAGATACTCTTTTGTAAAGCAAGAGCCTGGTATATGTTCAACTCAGAAAACAGGTAGTTTAAAGTTTTCTGCCATGAAGAAAGTTAAAAATATGCGATGCCATTCCTTTCAGCATCATTTGAAGCACTTACAAATTCACACACTCAGGCACTACAGCTGTGCGCACAGGTTACGTAATGCTAGTCTGTGAGGGTTTTAGTTTCATGTCTTAGGATGGAATTTGGATTAAGATACTAACATTGACAATTGGATATAACAAATATGTAAATTGCTTTATTAAATAAGGTGCATTTATATTTTTGCTACATTGCTTTCAACAGCACATGTAAACATTACATCCTCAAAATGTATACTCTGAGTTATAGATTATATACATTTATGTTTTAGGACAATTAATTAATTATTTTTGTAATTTTATCGCTCTATGCCACCACAGTTATGTCCCATTCCCATTTCAATAAAACAATCAAGATATGATAGAAGTAGCAGGATGAATTTTGAAATGTATAGAGCTATACTCTCTCCTCAGATTCAGCCAAATGCGGCAAAACTGATCAGACAGTGCTTCACAGTGCAAATGAATAATGACCCAAAGCATACTGCAAAAGTAACTAAGAGTTTCTTTAAGGGAAAGCCATGGGATATTTAGCGTGCAAGCCAGTCACCTGATCTCAACCCAATGGAGCATGCTGTTTAGTTACTGAAGACAAAACTGAATGCAAAAAGGCGGTAACTGAATGTAGCTGCAGTAAAAGTCTGGAAGAGCATCTCAAGGTGAGAAACATTTGGTGATGTCCATGGGTTCGATGCATCAGTCAGTCATTGACTGCATTTTAAGCCTCTGAAAATGGGAGGCCTTGAATCAAAGTGCCTCTAACTCCTAAACAGTTCATGCAAATCATTTCGTAAAACCACTTGAATTAAAGTTGACGGTCTGCACTTCAATCACAATTTCACTGCTTGACTTAAAATGCCCTGTGGTGGTGAAGAGAAAAAATGTGTCAGTTTCCAAATATTTATGGACTTAACTGTACAACTTTACAAACATAGCAAAAATGTAGTATTTGTATATACTGTCAGAAAATACAATTATTTTTAGATGGTTATAATAAAAAATCTTTTAAGAAAGCTGGTCATTTTTCTCTGAAATTAAATGAATATTTCAGGGGTTTGGTCTATAAGTCCAGGATAAGATATCTGAAGGCTTTTCTTACTCCCATCTTACATTTAAACCAAAAAATTGACCAAGCACAATAAAATTTAGCATATTTATCACATTTAATGCATATAAAAGTTAGCTATAGTTCTGATATCAAAGCTCCAGTAGTGGGATGTTATAGAAACAAATGAATAACAAAATGTACTTGACAAAACCAAGGCTCTTATCTTAACCAAGCTCATATGCATCTTTAAATTCAGTTGAAAAAATACAAATGAATCAAATGTTCTATAAACGGTTTTCTTTCACAACAATACAAAGTTCTGAGGATGATGAAAATAATAATCATAATAATAAGAGTGTTAAAAATGAACAAAGTATACAGTGATGACATCATTTTGCAAACCAGCACACGTTCAGCTTTTGAAAGCAAAATGGCATGCAGAAAATCCTTCTTTTTAACAAACAGTTAATTATGCGTTTCATAAATTATGTTTTGTGGAAGACATTCTGCACTGCACATTTCTGTCTTGGAGCCACAATTGTTTCAATCAGATTAATTTTTGGAGGAGTTTCATTTTAAAAAAGATGCAGAGATAAAACGCGACAGTGTATCCAGACGAGCTGTATTTTACGCCGCCTACAGGCTTCATGTCCGTTTTAATTACTTCCTACCAGACTTGACAACTTTTGATCATCTCTTTAATTTGTTTTATTGCATCTATGGAGGAATCCTTCAGTGCCAGTCCCAGCAAGACAGGCCGGTTGCCAGATTCCTGCGACACGAACATTGCCAGGTTTTTGGCACAGACATGTGTCAGAGGCTGGAAAGAGAAAAATCAGGCATTAGATTATCACCAAAGCATTATTTTTTCAGTTCACTTAAATCACACATATTATGACTACAACTAATTCATTTGTTGAGATTCCCCTTCAGGAAAATCATGCAACATACTTTAATTTTTTTGTCAAGACTGTAAACTTCAAAACACACAGAAAGCCTGTGTCACTTGATCTAAAACAGTTGTTCACTTTACAAGAAACAAGCATTGCAAGTATCGCCATTTAAAATGACTAGAGGAGCAAAAATAACAAAAAAGTATTCATAAGCAAGTAAACTTTGTATTAATCCAATCAGACACTGATACTACTTCTCCTGCAATGTATGACTGTGAGAAAATGACATGCTCATGCAGAGATGAAATAGGTTTTCTTGAGTAAATCTTAACAGACCACTGAGCTTCAGGCCTGCACACATCTAATTTCGCCACAATCCGCCTGAGCAGTCCAGAATCAATCTCATTTGCCCTTTAACAGCATGAAATGAGATACCCTGTGTTGCAACAAGTCTGCCTGATGTCCCGTGAACAAGTTTGTATCACACTGACACGATATTTGTGTGAACAATTTCAGCCAGTGTACCTCATCTTTGCCCAGCAGTACTTTTGTAGAGAACGTTGGGGTGCTTAAATCATTAGATCTGGAGTCAGGTGTGACAGAGATCAATGTCCCAATTTTGCCATACTGAGTGAGAACTACAAATATGTAATTACTGAACTCTGTACAGACGACTTCTGTTGGAATTCCATTGACTTCTCTCTGAGCTTGTTTCGATCTGATGACAGACTCAGACATTTTGTTAACCCTGCACAGAAAAAAAAAAAAGACAAAAATAGGTACATGGAGTTTACAATGCAGGAGTATTTCCAGAGTTTTGAAATATTTTAAACACAGTATTTAAATATTCACTATCTGCCACATGTTGTGGACAGTTTTAGTTTCCCACAGCAAAATTATACATCTGAAACTTTATACACCATGCAACTGTGCTTACAATGTCTATCACAATTTCTGTAAACCTAAGATTAATTCTTCAAATTGCACTTTCTATTACACCTAGAGTTTATTATCACATATGACAATCAAACTGGACCTTTCTCTAAAAAGAATCATACCATTATTCAAGTATAATAAGCACATGTTAATGCTGTTAATCATGTCATAAAGTAATCTACCAAAATGTTTCACTCATGTATTTATTTGGTGTGATCTGTGGAGTTCTTATAGGTTTGTGCAAATGCAAACGAAAAACCCTCTCCAGTATGCTTCAGTTTTTCTTCATTACTAAAGGGCTTGCTATGTGTTGCATCGTCCCTGTTGTTTTTCTGTGCATGCTCGTTTTTAAACTGCACATCTAGTGGTTTCAAACCAACGCTACAGGCATTTCTGACCATGAATATTATCCCATGTATTAGTAAATTACGTTTTCAAACTAATAAGCTATTAGACTTTTCAGATACTATGCTGCACTAAGTACAGCTAGGAAAAGCCTGCTTTGAAGAATTATGCCCTTACTAAAAAGCGCATCCAATCACTTGACTCATAAATTGACTATATCTGTTATTTTCCTACCGTGTCGTCATCAGCTCCCCACAAGGGATGCTGCATGCTTAGAGGCTAACGTTAGCTACACAGCTAGTCTGAGCTCAGACAGTGTATTAAGCGATAGGATAAAAATAAACACGTTTTCCCGCGTCTGTGAACAAAATCCTCACCCTGTGTCTTCAGCTGTCCACACTTTAAACTTTACTCTTCACAGAATCGCCTCACTTTTACTCAACTTCAGCTGCGCTCTGTCCTCCAGCCTCCACCGTGAAAACAAACCGAAACGAACGTGCCTCGTTTTGTTGAGAGCGAGCACTCTGCGTGATGACGTTTTGACGTCACGCTCGTTGTACCTCACAGGACAAAGCGAGCAAGGAGGAAACGCTCGCGGTCAGGTTGAATGCAAGATAGGTTTGTATAAGCAAGGTTATTATAGTTAACTAAAATTAAAGTACAAACTAAAACTACATGTGAAAAAAATATGTTGGTTAACTAAAAAAATATTTTGGCTTTTGAAAAAACAAACAAACAAGTGAAACGATTTTGTAAATTTCAAAAACTAAGTAAAATAAAATAAAAATGCAGAGGAATATATAATATATATATTATCACTTGCCTGATAATCATGTGTTGGGAAGGTTACTTTTAAAATGTATTCCACTACAGATTACAGAGTGCATGGCCCAAAATGTATTTTGTAACATATTCCGTTAAGTTACTCAATGAGTGTAACGTATTCTGAATACTTTGGATTACTTAATATATTGTCATGCTTTTTACAACTACATGAATGTACTATTGGTGTATGATTTATTACTATTACTGAAGGCTACTTTCCATACCAATACCAACTAGATTTTTAAATCTTAATATAAAATCAGTAACAGTAGGGTGGACATTAGGTAAGGCTGCACTTTTTGCAGTGATCTCGTATAGAAAACTATTTCTGTATCAGTAATATGTTTTCCTTTTGTCTGTTAATAATCATGTGGAACTGCACATGATTATTTGCAGCTAGCAGGTTGTTAATGCTATCCATCAAGTCTAAAAACAGCATGTTAATACTGGAGATCCTGAAGGCTGCTCCAAAAATGATCAGATTATATTTTAAATATTTGTTCAATTCTCTTCCAAACCCCAGCTGTCTATTGTAAGTTTCGAGTGTTTACTAAAATAAAAAAATAAGCGTTCTAACATCTCACTTGTTTGTTTTATGTGTACTATGTTTATTAAGAGAGATTAAGCTCGTGTTTCTGTCATGTAGTGATTGTGCTCAACTGTATGAAGCTTATTAGACATTATGAAACAGATGATAAGCGAATTTTGCCAA
>VUQG01031454.1:0-14764 GCA_015106755.1 Etia nguti | reverse complement strand
GTATGTTAAAAAAAAAAAAAAAAAGTTGGAAAAAAAAAAAAAAAAAAATTTTGGGTTTTTTTTTTAAAAAAAAATAAAAAAAAAAAAAAAATAAAAAAAAAAAAAAAAAAAAAAAAAAAAAAAAAATTAATAATAATGAAAATAAGAGTAGCACAGTCTTAGACCTAGCCCAGTTTTTCAGTATTCTAGTGAAGACTTTCATTTGACTAACAAAACACTGTGTGTTTTTGTTGAGGAAATGCCTTTGTGGCT
Organism: Etia nguti; assembly: GCA_015106755.1. Lineage (NCBI taxonomy): Eukaryota > Metazoa > Chordata > Actinopteri > Cichliformes > Cichlidae > Etia > Etia nguti. The sequence continues at coordinate 14,512 of VUQG01031454.1, read as the reverse complement.
GAACACTTTCCAATATAACCAAACAAATGTTTGTAAGTATTTGACAGAAGGGAAGTGAGGAAGGGGAGAATACTGTTTGCTCTTTATGTTCTTTAAAGTATAAATGAGAGGTTTCACACGCATTTTATTTAAAGTCCTTTATTTCAGTTAGAAATCCAGTACCAGATTTTGTACATGTGTACTGAAAATAGAAAATATTCACATACTCCTTAGATCGGTGCATGTAGAAAAAGCTTTCGGCCTTGTGTCGGAAATGGTACTTAAACATGTAACTCTGAGACAGGGTTTTTGTCTCTTCCAAATGTGACCGTTTGTTTTGTTTTTTTAACATAACAAATCTTTAAAATACATGCCTTCCAACCTTCACACAGTTTGTTATAATTCAATCTTGCCTTTCTTGCTCTGGTTTTCATGGATCTATCTGGTTTTATAGTGCTCTTCTGGCAGGTTTCTTAGCTTCTCGGCAGCCTAAGGCAACAAACACAAAGTTATTATGCAGTTTGACATAGTTTTATGCAATTTTATGGAGTTTTATGCATTTTCAAAGCAACAGCATGAATCCTGCACTTATGTTTTTTCTTTTTTTGATTTGAACATTAGCTTTTTATCCCCAAAATTAATATTTGCAAACAGGGGAAATCAAAAATTAAGGTGTCAGTCCCATAATAAAAGTCACAACTTTGACTTTTAATTGCATATTATTATCCAGTTTATGATGCTGAGCTTCCACTTACAGTAGTTACTCACTATAAGAAGCTTTGAGTAAAAAATAGTTAATATGACATTTAACTGTAGTCTTGATAGGCTCAACTGAGATGAGAACAAATCAGAAAATACATAATGTTTTGTACACTGCAGAAAGTTCATGATCTCTGCTCTGTATAAATGCATGTGCATAAATGTATTTACCTGTTCAGGGGTGAGATCTCTTTGCTCCTGGGCGAGCATCTCATAACCCACCATAAACTTCTTAACCGTTGCTGAACGCAGCAGAGGTGGGTAGTAGTGAGCATGCAGCTGCCAGTGGGAGTTATCTTCTTTTAAATACTGCCCAGTTGGGGCTCCTGGGAAAAAAGAAGACAGATAAGAGTCTTGAGTTGGATTGTGTGAAATGAATGGACCCCACGCAGCCTCAGGTGACAGTTTTGTCGTGTTTTATTTGCACAACACATCTTTTCTTTTTCCTTATGTTGGGAGGTCAGCTTTTCAGCTGCTTCTCCACTCCACACTCAGCTCCTCTCTCGAGCCCCTGCGTCACTGAAATAGGGAGAGACTGATTACTGAGTGGCAGCAGCTGCCCTGCCAGCCACAGTGGCACTGCCCCTCAAGCCCGCTGCACAACCCCTCCACAGCAGTGGAGCCAGAGACCACACCCCTGCCACAGATTGAGACTACAGATTATTCAGAAAGATTAAGGTTGCTAATGTTCAACTTTTTCCACAACCCTACAGACCTGAGACTTTCTATATATGCATATTGATGTGTTCATATTGCTAGGTCCACAGATCCTGAAGAAATGCCTTTGTGTAGGATCAATCTGAAGAATAAGAATGAAAGCCATAAATGAGACCTGAGTTTTCAGTGACATGACAACGTTAAACTGTTACTCTGTTGTGGTCAAATTGTTTATGCTCGTTTCTGTGAGCTCCAGTCTGGTCTAGCAGTGACATGGAAAATCAAGAAGGCAAATCAAAGGACAAAAAGGATGCCTATGCTAAGCAGCCATGAAAAATATATCTGACATATCACATTAAGGGTTTGGTGGAAGATTCATGTATGCTTGCTCCTTTATATTTTGATGTTAAGACACCATGTTTCAAGTCTAAGAACTGTAATTTTCGAAGGACAGTATGATACTGCATGTTAAAATACACTGACTGGCCTCTTTGTTATGTACAACTTGTTAGTAGGGGTTGGACCCCTTCCCTTCAGGACTGCCTCTGTGGCACTGATTTCACAAGATCCTCAGATATTTTGGTCCGTGATGTGAATGTCTGAGTCCACCACATACCAAAAGTACTGCATTGGTTTGAGATCTGGTGACTGTGGAGGCCATGTGAGTACACTGAACTCATTGTTATTTTCAAGAAACCAGTAGCGATGAGCTTTGTGACATGATGTGTTATTGAAAGCAGTCCATCAACACCAAGAGCCCGAACAATTGATACAAGATGGGTGGATCCATGCTTTCATGTTGTTTATACCAAAATCTGACCCTACTATACGAATGTTGCAGCAAAAATCAAGACTCATTTGACCAGCGACCGTTTTTCCAATTTTCCACCGTCTAATTTAATGAGCCTGTGCAAACTGTAGCATTAGTGTCCTGTTCTTAGGCGACAGGACGAGCAGCCAGTTTGGTCATTTCATTTGGCGTTTTCATTTAGATATTTTCTCTTTTTCATACCATTCTCTGTAATCTCTAGAGATGGTTGTGTGGAAAAATCCCAGCAGATCACGAGTTTCTGAAACTCTACTCAGATCAGCAGTGGACCATGTGTACCTAACAAAGTATCTTATTATTTATTTCCTCAGTGTGCCTGTGAAACTACAAAACAAATAAATACACAAGCACACTCACACATTGGCGAGAGCACAATCAAGAACACTAAAGGGTAAAAATATGCACAGCCAGCTCACAACAAGCTCATTTATCTCTGTGCCATCCACGCTGTATGAACAAGGCGCTCTGCTCATTACGCACTTTGAGCTGCAGATCAGACATCCAACAATCAGTTAAATAACATGGTAAATTAAGGAATAACCCATGGTGTAGTGTAACAAAAACTTCCCTCCAACTTGGGCTTTTGTGAGGACATGCTTTCTGATTTAAAAGGAAAAAAGTGTGCAAATGTGCCTCCTGTTGCTGTTCAGCTGGGTTGAGATCTGGTGACTCACAAAATCAATAGCCTACAATTACCATAACTTTCATGGTCATTCAATCATTTGCATTCATCATGTTTGTCTGCCATTTAATTCTGCCTTTTGCCTTTAATTTGCTACTATTTGCATATGTAAATTCATAAAACTTGCAGAAAATTGTGAAAACATTTGCGTTATTACATCAAGTCTCTAAATCCCCTAAGTGCCATGACCAACAATACATTCTCACTGATTTATGAGTGAAGCATTTAAATAACTTTTTGTGTCTTACTGCAAGGTAATTAAGTGATCAGGGAAGAAAAAAAATGCAGTGGCACATATCTTTGCAAAAGAAGTATGAAATATCCCTTGGGACATTGTATTCGCAAGGAAAGCTTCTCCTTTTGAGTGAGTTTCCTGACAACGGGGTCTGATCAGACACAGATACAGATGACAGGAGGGCGACATAAAGAAAACTAATGGATGGGGAAGAAAAAAAAGGAGGAACAAAGAAAAGCCTGAAGCAGTCAGATAAAGAATGAATAGAGACAGATGTTCCTATTAGAAGACAATTACCTAGTTTTAAATCGTTTTTGGGTGTGTTTGCTCTGCTGGCATGCGTTTCAGTATATTACTGGGTGCATTATTTCACAGTTAACAAAGTTACAGATATTCCTGGATATGGGGCCACAAATCAGAACAGTTAGCAGCGTAATTTTCAAAGACAAGCAATAACACTATATATCTGACAGATGTTTTACGACTACCATACATCACTGTTACCCTGCATACTGTAGTCCCAATTTTACTCCACTCCCTAAGTGTCTGCCTCAATCTGTGTTCTAGTCCTTTACTCAGCCTGTTAATATTGTCTGTGATGTGCTGCGCATCTCTCTGCAAGCCTCCTGAAGGAACAGAAAGGTAGTTTAATATAATGTATTATTTCCCAGGTGACTCAAACAGAATCCACCAAGTCCTCCATCTTTCTGTGTCACCACTCTGCCACTAATAAGTCCAGCATTAAATAAGAGCTGGCTTCTGCCAAATTAACTACAATAAAGAAACAGGTAGAATCTGGTATGTAAGCTATGTGTTGCATACATAGAGAGTGAGAGGTCAGTGTGTTTAAAGTAAACAAAGTTTAAAGTAAAGTTGTTGCCTATGGGGCTAGAAAGCTTGGGGTCAGTGATTTAACTATATGTTTTAAATCATATCAATTAATGCTTAAAATAATCCACCAAAGAACTGCACAAACATAAGAAGTTGAAGGTAAAGGGGAAAAAAGTCCAGGTTTAAATCCCATTGAAATGTTATTGATCTGAAATGAGCTGTCTATTTTAAATATGTTTAAACAGAAGCAATTTTGCATGGAACAATAGTTAAAAGTATGCTGATGTGAATGACATGTAGAAATACAGTACAACACACCATGTTGACAAAGCATTCATAACTCTTTGAAATCTTTCAAAACGTAGCAGGAAACAGGCAGGCATTTAATCCCCAGGCCCCATCTGCAAGTACAGAATGGGTCAATAAAAACCTGGCTATAGGTTTTTGGGTAAGTGCACACTACAAAACTCAACAAAATGTGTATTAGCTTATTATTCTAATATTTAAAGGCCTAATTTTGAAATACTGTGTGTTAATTGTTAAACTGAGACAATTCTCCAATGTATCAAAGTCATTCTGTTTGCTAAAAAATAAAGGTGCAGCTACTGATTCCCTGCTTACAACCTTCAACACATTGCTTTAACTTGACCTGAGTCTTTTAAACTCTAAGAAATGAAACAGACTAGAAGATTAAAGTCAAAACTTAACACAAGATCTGTGGGATCTTTCACCATGGGCAACTTTAGAGTGCTTCAAAGATTTGATATCAAATAAAATAAAAAGAAGAAAGTGATTCGATGACTGTGTCCTCTGGTGCCCTCTGTCCTTTTCACCACACTGCAGTTTGGGTGGGAGTGTTTCATCTCGCCTTTTAAAACCATCTTTCATGTGGGCTGCCTTGTTCCTAGTGACCTCCTTTAGAAAAAAAAGATAGCATGACAACTCAGGTGGTAGGTCTTAAAAAATACAGGATTTCATTTTCTAAAACTGATCTGTCAAGAGATATTTGTGGACCAAAAACTGGCCATCTGGAACATAACAGATTTCTGAGTTCTTTCTTGACTAATCAAAATAAATTCTAACCTTGTGTTTATTATTTCCAGTCAGATTGCTATCAAACCCTACCGCAGTCTGAGGATGCTAATGGAAGAAGACATAAGTCACAACAAAAATGGAAAAAATAAAAATAAAAATGGGGAATTACAACAGACCTAACAGCAGTAGACGGTTGACCTTTAAGCTAAATGCTAAATTTAGCAAACTAATATGCTCACAATGACAATGCTAACTTTATAATTTCATGTATTTGAGAATAAAAATCTGATGTCTGACAGGTATACAAGTTGCTGTGTTTCAGTATTGATTAAATGTGTTACTTATTTACTTACTAAATGCAAAGACCAGATGAGACTGATGGGAATACAGTAGTTTTGGTCATCATTAATAAAATATTGGTTTTGCCTTCTCGCATACAGTCAGTGAGCAGTGAGATTTCCTTTCAGTAAAACAACTCACAGGACACAGGTGCTGCAAGGATTGAACCTACAACCTTTAGCTTATACAAGGATCACTCTGTCCACTCAGCCATGATAGCACTACAGTCCTTTCTGTCATTCATCACCTTATCGCATCACTGCACTCTGCTAACCTCTGTCCCAGCTTGAACACGATGCAAGGACATTTCTGTGGCTTGACTCACAGTATGTAATGTATTTCCTTTACTTTCTCAGGACAGGTTACTATCAGCCAGTACCTTCACAGAGCATTGGAGTATCTCAGTAAAAAGCAGAGAACTTTCTGGATAAAGTTTGAAATCTTGTTTTTGTGTACAAGTTGCTTCTTCACCTCAGAAAACCTATTTTGTATTGATATTTGATATCCAACATAAATTGCAAAAGTGATATTTTTCTACAGTTCCCACAAGTTTATTTGCCTTGTCACTTGCTATGTACTCCTTTGCTGCTCTTTCATTTCCCTTATGGGTTATAAATTACGGGGAGGTACAAGAAAAATGGGTGCAGCACTGAAATACATGACAGCAAATAAACATTTGTTAAACTGAAAATATAAAAGAGGAAAAGAGCCACCTGCACCATTTTATAAATATGTAAATTTATTTCATCACAAAGGCAAAAAGTGTACTTCAGTTGCATGCCAAACCACTGCCATGTATTCATTTTCTCAATGACTTGTTATTCAACAACAAAATCAGCTTTCCTCAGAAGATATGACTTGATCGCTTCAACCTGAAATGTAAATTCAAATACCTTTTCTGACTTTACAGCTTTTTTTTTAGCAAAAAATGCTCATATAAAGACATTACATGGATGAAAAAATAAATAAATTATTAGGTAATGGGCCGACTACACCTAAAGGGGATTTTATGATATCTCATTGTAAATCTATTGATTTGATTGCTTCCACTCTTTTGGGAAGGAATTACACAATTTTTGGAGAATGTTTATGGAATCTTTGCCCATTCATCCAGGAAAACAACTCATGAGGTCAGACACTGCAAGCAAGATCCTCCCGTCCAACAGCAATCTCTGTTCCAATTTATCCCAAAGGTGTTCTGTGGGGTTAGGGTCAGGGCTCTATGCAAGCCAGCAAAGTTCTTTCTCACCAAAGACATCCAACCATGTTTCATCCAAATTTGGAAGCACAGAATTGTCTAAAATTGTAAACTAAAGTTTTGAGATTTCCGTTCACTGGAACTTAGGAGCACAGCCCAACCCCAAAACAAAAAAACAAAACATCCCCCCCCCCAAAAAATAGCATCCCTCCTCTGCCAAACGTTATAGATGACACAAGGGTTTCATAGTTATGGTCAAAAGGATTGTTGTGATTATTTTGATCAATATTGAGATCATGATTATTTGTCATGATTATTCATTGATTTTACACTATCTTCACATCTTCAGTGGATCTTTTTGAGTTGGACGGACTGTTAATGTTGAATGATTTATATTAGCAGCAGCTGCATTGCTTTTGTTGGCCTTCAAGCATTAGTTATACTGTAGTTTGTAATTTGTGTTTCCAGGCAGTTGTGTAACTTTGCCTTGCACTCTTGGCATATGATTTGTTCTTGGTTAACATGACTTTTGCTCAATCCAAAGTACTTATAAATAATGGATGTTGATCCACTTCAAGGGAAAGTTCTTCAACTTCTGCTGTGGCAGACATTTGAACTTTGTTGTATATCTTTTTTTTTTTTAAATGTATTGTTATTTTTCTAGACTGGTGCAGAAAACTTCAAGCTGCATGGCACAGGAAAAACTGTGACTGGTATATTCAGGCAGTGAATATTTAGGGGACACTTTATTTGCTTTTGTTTTGTGTTCTGTTGGTAAGGTAGGAAATTTAAACATCACTCGATCATCCTCATTTCATTTTAAGAAGCCAAAATCATGATTAAGATTAAAACTGCAGCCCTAGATGCACAATTAATCCAAGGAGCATACTTCCATTGCTCAAGGGTCCAATGGTAGATGGAGTGCAATAAACCACTCCATAATGTAATGCTTTCATGCAGCTGCTTGGCCATGGAAACCTATGTCATGAAGCTCTAGCCATTGTTCTAATGTTAATGCCAAAGATGGCTTGCAACTCTGCAATTGTTGTATCACCATAACATTGGTGGCTGTTATGCACAATGCTATCAGCACTCAGCGACCCTACTCTGTATCTGTATGTGGTCTGCCAGTTTTTGACTAAATTATTGCGGTTCCTAAACATGTCCACTTCACAATATTAGCATAGCATAGAATAGAAGAGAATAGAATAGTCCTTTATTGTTATTGTACATGTACAATGAAATTGTAGGTGCTTCACACCAACTGTGCCAGAATAAAATATAAATAGTAGACAGTAGGAATAAATAGCAAACAGGAGAAATATACACAATCAAGAGGGATATATACAAAAATAAGAGAAAGGCACTCATTTGAGAACAAAACAGTTGCAAAGTGCTTGAAGGTAGTGCAAAGAAAAGACTTGGTCTGAAAAGAGTCTGTGTGTGAGTGGCCTGAGTGGTTAAGGTTACTTAGACCATAGCTCAGATTGATGAGGCAATGCTGGTGGGCAGGGGTAGGGTGTGGGGTGATAGTGTTTGTTGACAGTCCGAATGGCCCACGGGAAGAAGCTATTTGTGAGTCTGGAGGTGTGGGACCTGACTGACCTGAGGCGCCGACCAGAGGGCAGCGGGTCAAACAGGTGGTGGGCGGGGTGCAAGGGATCACCTGTGATGGCCCTGGTTTTCATGAGACAGGAGAATCCAGCGATGGTCTCCAGGGGTAGCAGAAGGCAGCCAATGATTTTTTGTGGTGGCGGTGTTAATTACCCTCTGCGCAGCCTTCCTGTTCTCAGTTGTGGCCCCTGCATAAAAATACCCAGGCAGTAGGAGAGCACGATCTCTACTGAGGAGCAGTAGAAGGACAGCAGCATCTGGTCCAGGTTATTCTTCCTCAGGCCACAGAGGAAGCTCAGCCACTGGTGGGTGACCAGAAACCTGAAGGTGGAGACAGATTCCACCCATACTCCAATTATAATGAGAGGAGAGTGGACCTGTCTGTCCATTATGAGTTATTTTGCTTTAAGGATGTTCAGCTTCAGGTTATTTTCTGAAGTTCTGTACTTCTGCCCTGTACGCTGTCTTATCTCCATCAGAGATGAGCCCAACCACAGTGGTGTCTTTGGCATACTTGACAATGACGTTGGTTAGGTGGGTAGGTGTGCAGTCATATGTGTACAGGGCATACAGTAAGGGGCTGAGAACGCAGCCATGCGGGTATCTGGTGCTGAGTGACAGTGGGGGCGAGGGGTGGGGGTTGAGTCGGACTGATTGAGGCTGGTTTGTGAGGAAATCTTTGATCCAGGAGCAGGTGGCAGGGGGGATATGGAGGTGGTCCATTTTGGTGTAGGGGTGGGCGATATATCGAATATACTCTATGTATCACAAGTTTTTCCACATACGATGGTTCAAAAGGCTATATTGTAACCACTGAGTATAAATTGCCTTGGCAATATTAGGCCAGTCTGCACGTAATTCACTGTGGGGTCGTTTGGATTTCACAAGGAATATGTCAAACAAAATACGGTAACAGTATAGTCATTTGTGAAATACTTCTGTGTACAACCAATGGTTAAAAATGGTTAAAATATTAGATTAGATATTAGATTTTTTGTATTCAAAGTAGGAAAAAATATTGAATAGTCAATTTAAACGAGTATACCAGTGCAATTTTAGGCACTATATGGTTGAAAATAACATTTGTTTTTGGAGGTCGCGCAGCCCTATTTTGGTGGAATTTGGTCGACTCAATGAATATATATAAGGAATGGAATTACACAGAATGACTTGCTGCAGTGGTGGCATCCTATTGCAGTACCGTGCTCAGTAAGCTCTTAAGAACAAACCATTCTTTCATAATTGTTTGTAAAGACAGATTAAGTGCATGACTTTATACACCTGTGGCAAGAAACTGAATAAAGCATGATTAAGAGGTGTGTCTCAACACTTTCATCCCTGCATAAAATGGTAAGCAGACAAAGTTAGCTGCACACAATGCTGATATTTCTCCAAAGGCTAGGTGGAAACCAAAACAGAGCTAAAAGAGAGTAAATATGGAAAACACTGATTGCAAGGAAACCATGATTCTAAGGTGACTACATCTTATTCCTACCCTAACTGGCCAAAAAGACAATTAGAAAACAACCAAATGTGTTTAAGCAGAATCTCAAATCAAAACTAAATGTTGTCAGTATGTATGGCTTTATAAAAAAGAAAAAAGAAATTTGAAAAGCTTTATCATTTAACATATGCCAAACTGGAAGAGTATAAATTACACCATGTGTGAGTCCTCTTTATCTGTAAGATCTCCTGTTTTACGTAAGAGACAACAAGGTTGTCTGTTTTGTAGAAGTTTTAAAAATGTAAATATTTCAATGTGTCTGAGTGCACACTAAAGTGGTAACACAGTAAGTGGGTGATGTCAAAGCTGAGACTTTATCAACTAATTTATTACAGCAGAGATGATGAAATTGCAGCAAGAGCTATCTAAACATCAGAAAACGTGTGTTGCACCTTAACGAACATATATCTTTCCAGTGACATTGGACGAGCTGATCAATATTCATATGTTCATTTTGTGTTGGTGTATGATGAAGTGCCTTTGCAAAATTATGTTGGAGAGAAAAGACCGATCAAACAAGGAGATAGGTGGAAGATTGGGGATGAGAAGTCCTCTGCATGTTAATTATGCCGATCTGCCATTGTTAAAAGCATGTCACAGGGTGAACGCTGACTTCATGGAGAAAGGGTGGCACAAATGATTAGATATAACAAGAGGTGGAGGAAAGCAACTGAAAGCTCAAAGAAAAATGATATGAGAGAGGAGGATGTAAGGAAAAAGGTGAGAAGTGGCATCTTTAATCTTGTGTTGCAGAAAATATAATGCATATGAAGTGGAAGTGGGGTGGATCTGGGGTATTAAGAATCTGTAGAGTGTGGGTGGGGCTGTCAAAAATATAAGGTGTGACAGAATTGTAATCACCCTCCTTCCATATGACTTCTAATTGGTGCCAATTTGGTGTGGTAAAGGAAATCATTTAAATACTGACTATGAAAACACTTGAAAACACTCATTTTTATAGATTATTCTATAATAACTGCATTAGCTGATCACTTAGATTCAGTCAAATCCTGCAAAATTGATTAGATGGAACTTCACAGTACAAACTGACAATGACCCAAAGCACAGTGCGAAACCAACCCAAGAGGTTCTCAAGGCAAAGGAATTGGACATCCTTCAACGGCCAAGTCACTCACTGATCTCAACCAATAGAGCATACACTTCGGTTGCTAAAGACAAAACCAAAGAGCGAGAGACGGACAAAGCACAAGCAAAGTGATTGCAGTAAAGGCCTAGTAAAGCATCTCAAAGGAGAAAATGCATCATTTGGTGATGCCCATGGGTTCTAGATGTCAGGCAGTAACTGACTGCAAAGTAGTGATAACCTCCTAATATTTTAAATTATGTTAGTTTGTTCAGTTAATTTTGAAAATGGGGCACTGTGTATAAAAAATGGCTATAACTGCTGAACAGTTAAGGCAATACGTTTAGTAAACCCGTTGATGTAAAGCTGAGAGTCTGCACTTCAATCACACCTTGGCTGACTGACTTAAAATCCACTGTAACAGTTCACAGAGGCAAAGATATACAATCTGTGCCATTGTCCAAAGATTATTATATGGATATATTATATTATAAGGACCTGATTCTAAATAACTAAGTTGATACGCAAAGAGTATCAATTTTGTAGTAGTCTACATGCGATTCAGTCCACTAATCCATCTATTTATTTAAACTAAAATTATCTTGAAAGTTTCCTGCCATCTGTCTCTCACATTTCTTTCTCTCTCTTAAAATATCCTAAAAATATTTATGCCAGAACTGTTTCTTTTTAATTCCCTCCGACCATCCCATTTTTTGTCTTACCATGCCAGCCCATGGAGTAAGGAAAAGAGACTTCGAACAGATTGTCATACTTGGTCAGTAGTCGCTTCATAATGGCAGCCAGACCTGACAAACAGTAACACAGACATAGATATAATGACTAAATGCAAATAGTGTGGAAAATAGGGAGCATGAATACATTTACATATACTTATATACCTGTGAGCACAGTTAAAAATTAACTACATGAGGAAGGGAAGCTGAAGCAAGGATGTAAGAGTGAAAAAAAACTTTAAATGTGAACTGAGAAACAAATGTGCAAGCAAAAAAGTTGTGAACTGAAAAATGAAAAAATAAGGGAAACTGGAATATAAAACTCAGAAAAAAGTCCATAATTATTAGTATACACACAATTACAAACACACACACACACACACACACACACACGACAGATAAATAAAAAAATGATTCAAAGTAATCTGTCACAATTAATCATTAGTTTCACTTCTAATATCTAAAATATGATCTCTTCTTTAATTTTATCTTTGAGAGCTAAAAAATGTGTAACACACAGTTTAAAAACATTCTGTCATTGGCCTGTATGTTGGAGAAAAGGTAATGTATTTGCATTTTTAATGAAGTATAATGTCTTTAATGTCTTTAACCTTAAATGCAGGTAAACCATTAAATCATACTTTAAAATTTATTATTTATTGGGAATAGTGTTAACACGAAAACCAAAAGATAAAGTTAATCATTAGTTTACAAAAAGAAATTGCTTAACAATAATGATGATTAATTAAGTAATCAGTTACAACAATTTCACATAGTGGAGGATTTGTCAAATGTATTAAAAGGCAGTACTCTTCTGTAGTTACATAGTACTTAAAAAGCTTAGACAACACTTTATGAACTTAAAGTGTGTAAAAGGGTCTAAAATTATATACTTTTTCTACTTTGAAGATGATACATATCGGGAATCAAAGCTGCAGGTTCTTCGCTCACAGTTTCACCTCAGAGAACTCTAAATTGCCGTATCACTCTCTCAGTCACTAACTCTGTAAGTATCTTTACACACAGAAACAGTCTTAAAACACACACACTCACCCTCTCTTCCCGCCGTTGTCAAGTCACTGATTCGGAGGACATGTCGTCTTGGTAACAACAATGTCTGATAGGGCCAAGTTGCCCAGTATGGAACCACTGCCAGCCAATCAGAACTCTCCACCACAACACGTTCCTAAGAGGATACACATTAACATGTTTTAGAGTGTGCACAGAAGCAGAATTATGTATTACATAATATCAATAATATGAAGTCTAAATTGCTGATATAATACTAAAGTGGCCTGTCAGACACTTTATGAGGTCGTCACATTACCATTTTTACAAATCCAAATTACTTCTGCTGTGCAAAAGTCTTTAGCCTCCAAGGTTTTATTTAAATCTCAGTTCCAACAAGCCAGACTTTTTATAATTTTTCAAAGTTGCCTTAGCAATAGTTTCTTCAGCCTTTCTGAATAACTTTCAAAGGTTTTCTTTGTACATTGGCTGATTTACATTCAATTTCAGTCTATTCGTAAGGAAGAAAAACGAGGAGACAAAAATTGAGGTTTGCCAAATTACACAAGAACTGACCAGAAAGATCAGTGGCAACAGGTCTTATGGAGTGATGAATCCAAATTTGAAATTTGAGAAAGGTAAACAGTAAAAGTCTGCAGCCGTCTGTGAAATACAATAGAGGCTCTCTCATGGTTTGGGGCTGCATTTCAGGCATTAGTCCTTCAAGAAGCTCTGGAAATAGTTCATGCTATATTGAATAATAAAAAGGGGGTCATACCAAATGTTGATTTTTCAAGCCCATTAAATTGTACAAACTTAGTTTTTGCCTTATATTGTGCATCTCCATGGGTTTCATGTTTTACGCTGCATCCATTTCCCATTTTCCTAACAAAATATGAAGAAATGAGAGATTGCTTAGGAACTTTCCACATTATTGTATACTGTAATTATACCTTTTATGGTATGTGTCATACAGACACTGTATACCTGTATATGGTTTTGCTGTCTGGCTATTCCACTGTATTACAATAATGACTTAAGTCATTAGATCTGATGCAAACAGCAAAAAGAGAAAGAAAAAAAAAACATTCCTATGATACATAAAGATATACCTGATGCTACATAGAAACATTCACACTCATGTTTGCTAAACTAAAATTACCCTACACATGTTGAAAGTAATATTTTGATCACTTTAGCTTATTACACCAGAAAAAGGAGCCATAAAGTTAAAAAAAAAAAGAAAAAAAAAAAGCATGCTTTAACAAAGTGGGTTCAAAATGGTAATATAATGGGTCAGTCAGGTTTGGCTGTTCGCAGCAAGTAGCCTAATTATCATAAATTGTTTATATGCAAAATGTGTCTGAAGCCAAGAATTAACAAGCTGATGAATGGGCACAAACAAGCCCTGACCTTGCTATTACAATCCATCAAAAACAGATAAGTGTGTGCGTGTGTGTGTTAAATCACTAGCATGAATCTGATGCAACTCGGCTCCATAGTAATCCCAACAGAATACATGTAATCTTTTTTTTCTCTTTGCATTTTACTTCCAGGTTCTGTTTGTTTGCATGTATTTCCGAACAGAACTCACTGCTTAGTGTTATCAAAGCACAGACCTGATGAATTAACACCTCATGAGGTTCTTTAACCAAAGATATGAAGCTAAGGCTACGTCCACACTAGCCCGGATAGATTTGAAAACAGCGTTTTCATCTGAAAACCCTCCGCGTCCACACTAGCGTTTTCAGTCGTTTTCACAGAGTTGTGCGTCCACATTGAAACGGCCGAAAACGCTTACGTTCCAGTCCTGCGCATGCGCAAAAGCGAGTGAGAATTAAAGAATTTGAAAAAAAGCTATCTGGAGCATGTACAAACTGATATTAATCTTTTTTAGGGCTGTCAAAATTGAGAGCAATCAAAACAACTGCTGTATACTGCACTCCGCTATCTTTGTTTAATTGGTCACATGACTGCATCACATGACTAAAATGCGTCATCGTTTTCGAAAGTCTGCGTTTTCG